>JAQZBX010020195.1:0-33200 GCA_029593785.1 Cabassous unicinctus
ATCTTTTTGTGTGTCACCATGCCCTGTTGAAGCTTGTGCTTCTCCATGCTGCATGCAGACCTTTGCCTCTCTGAGCCATGCAGAGGCCTGTGCCTCTCCGTGCTGGTCTGGGACATCTTTTCTTTTTCACCAGGAGGTCTAGTGGACTTAACCTTGGTCTTCCATATGGTAAATTAGAGCTCAATTGCTTGAGCCACAGCCCCTCCACTATTTTTTTAAAATTAAAATTATGAAAAACTTCATGCATATCTTGACTTTTGGAACAAACATTATTTCAAAAACAAAATCAAGCTTTGTATTTTAATTTTAGGTACAGGCATTTATTTCCAAAGTAATGTTTGTCTTTCTCTTATTAAATTCACTGTTCTGAAATTAAAAAAAAAAATAAAATAAAATAAAGAAAGATATTTAGGAGTATTTTATGGTGTCCTTAAAATACAAACCAACTATTTTTATGTTAATTACAATAATTGCATAAACTAAGCTGTCAATACAAAACATTCAATCTGCATTTCAGCATATGAGCATTCTCTTTCATTATACTCTTTATTTCCTCAGTGAACAGGGAGAAACTTGTGAAGATTTAAGGAGAGAATTGGCAAAATTAGAAAATAAGGAGAGATTCTATATTTGGTGGCTAATTGGATAGACTATTAATTTCATATATATTCTATTTGATAGAATCTTTATAAATCTTATGAATCTTCATGTTTCTTAAAGGATGGTGTGTGTTTTGAGAGAAAATAGAATAATATTGTTTATCAAGATTTTTAGTGTTCTGTATAGTTGTATGGGGAACATGAATTTGATATTCTTAGGATATTGCCCTATAAAATTCCATTTCATTACAATGGGAAAAAAAATTTTGAATGTGTGTGTTGACATTCACAATGAAATGGATGTTTCAGTCCACCAATCACAAGGAACTGAATTCTGCTATCAACCAGAATCAGCTTTAAAATATGTTAGTTTATATAGTCTTGCATTTCTTGTAAGATTCATCAGTTCATTTATTCCAATGTGGTACTAGCTTCCTAGGGGGTAATTCATGGAGGTGCTGGCCACATGAGTGCAAGTGAGATGTAAGCAATATCTATGTGAACAGTGACATAATGTGTGGTGGGTGGGGGAAGAGAGACAAGATGTGGATCATAGGAAGACTAGGGAAATCATACCCAGGCTGCTGGACACCTGCACACTTCCATGACACCTGATGACCCACACAGTGTTTCAATGGTTTCAAATTACTCCCAAGAAGAATTTGGGACCCTGTGTAGGAAGTTCCACTGAATGAAGGCTGTTTTCATGTCCAAAGTTAGTAAGACTCACTCAACACAGAACCATGTCAGAATTGCTTACAATGGAACCATCAAAATATTTTCCTGAAAGTTAAATGCATTAGTTAAAAGATATATGGGCAAAAGACAGGAGGGTTTCATTGTGGCTTGTTTAGTACATTTGTTCAGACTTGGATGTCTCCTCAGGAAGTTAAACACTGAGGTCCTGCTGCAATATAATTTTTGCCTGCATGGAGCAGGTCAACCAATAGGATAAAGATGGAGACAAACACATGCCACCCTTAGTCTGTAAAGCTAGGAGCATGAGAGTGATATGCCCAACTGTGGGCAATGTCTTAAAAGTAAATCCCCTGGAAGACTCTTCATGAGGTTATAACTGCCCTTCAAGTAAAGACACATGGCTACGTCATCCCTTTCCAAGTCAGAATGTTGATGAGACAGTGCTACCTTGGACAAAATTGAAAGCATTAATGAAATGAGGGCCTGCCCTGGGTAAGACTCCTTTATCCTTTCTATTATCTTCAGGGACATTATTGTGTGAAATTGTAAGAAAGATCCACTACAATGCCATGTTTTGGGATGGAATTAGCAGCAAAGCATCATCATTTTCATTGAGGTGGCCTAGAAGATAGAAGCACAGCAATGGGAAGCCATGCCAGAAAGGCCATAAAAGGAAAACAAAGAACTACCAAGGAGAGACAAAGGAGGTGACAGGGCTGGCCCAAACACAGGGTAATGTGGTTTTCATTAACAAAGCAAGGGATAGACAAAACAGAATTGGATTGGATTCCTACAGAAAAACTACCATTATGGGACAAATGGTGATCCTCTAAGTAAGAAATTAAGGCCTTCTTACCCTCCATAATAGAACAGAAGGAAGTGGACTAACATTCTTGGAAAAGTTTTCACCTCTGCAGAGCTGACCAAAAAACACCAGATGCAGCTCAGGAAAGAGAAACACATGGGTTGCTAAGGCCTCCTTGTTCATGGTCCAGGATGGTAAGGAAAACAATTCTGGTGGTGTGCATGATGAATCAGGTAGGAAGGATGCTCCCCAATGCCTGTACCCTCATCTTACTTGATAAAAAAGAATGCTTAGGGATGGAGCCAAGGAAATAGTGGGTCTCTGCCAGGGATCAGAAACCCTGTGTCCCCATCAGAGTGCATGGAGAAAGGTGGGATGCAAACCATCATGGGTCTCTTAAGTATAAGTGTATAAATAGTGAAAATCCCAGGCCTCTTTAGAGAAAGCAATAAAGTGGATGGTAAAAGTCATTCCTACAGATGGTCTGGCTTTGTTCATGGAGGAAACTGCAAAACTCAAAGGAGATGAGTTTTGTCATAGACAAAAGCAATTATAGAAACATACTCTGGATATAGGAAAGCAATTATCATGCATAATGTGGCAGCTGGAACCACTATTGTAAATGTGGAGAAACACCTCTGGAAAGTGTTTAGATCTTTGACTGGACTCCAATCAGATCTAGATTCCTGGTTTATAGCAAAAGGACCCCACAATAAGTATACTCCCACCCACGAGCAAAGGGGTGAGAGGACACTGGAACAGAAAACAGATAGCAACAACATAAAGGTAATCAGGAAGAAAGTATTGGGTGATGACCCCATCTAAAGGTATTTTGTACTGAAGATTTCACTGTAAAGAAAAAAACGGTGGTGGAATGTATGTTGGGAAATATTAAGCTTTGAAGAAGTGGAGGCTCAAGGAGTTCCCTGTTTAGGTTACAAACACAAAATCCCATTCTCAATATACTCAACTGCTCTTTCTGTTCTTTCACTGGACTGTACTCCCCAAGGGTGGTTTGTGGTCTGAACTGCAGTGGCATTATGGGAAAATCCCCCTCTTTCCAATTTGGAGGTAAGGCAGGTCCTTTCCTACTGAAAATTGTACACTCTGAAAAGTGTCCACTCTGAATATTGGCATTCTGAAGACTGAACAGTCCCTATGCCTTCAATGTGATTCATGTCCTTCTTTTGTGTGACTTCCATGTTCTTGTTGGCAAAAGTCTCTTTGCAATAAAATACTGAATCTATGAAATGACAGATTCCAGATTCTGGGGAATTCTCTAGGCAATGGAACCACAATTATCCATGACTGCTGTGTTTTATTTTATTTAAATAGTTTCCTTTTTAATTCCTTTCTAAATTTTGATAACAATATTAAATTGTATTTTTAGAGTGTTTATGAACCATAAGACTACTTCTAATGTGTGTTAATTTTTCCATGATGGTTTTCATCCTTGCCATGAACATATATTATAATACTAAGATAATAATTAAGAACCATAATTTTGTTCTAAGTGTTTGGTTTAACATTCCAAGTTATTTTCTGATTGATTCAAATCCGTGTTTAGAACTGCATGAAAAACAAAACCAAATTTCAGCCAACATATTAGATTGTCAACAACAATATTTGTTTCTTACATGTATGCAAGTACTAATCTATTGAATTAATTTAACTTCATATTACTTCTAAAAGAATTCATCATTCAATATAGCCAGGTTACTTCATAATTCTAAATTGTTATACATAACTTCAATAGTAAGTCTTCTTCAAAATTCTTGACTCTTTGCTGAATTGTGTGATAACAGGTCCATATAAAATATTTCCTTATGCACTATGAATTTTCTGATGTGAATTCCAGCTGAAGATTTTCCTGAATTGACTTTAGGACTGTTGTTTCCTCCATATAAGAATATTAATATTAAGGAATAAGTGATCACTAATACATGACTTCATTCATGAAGCCGATAAGAATTTAATACAGTGTCACTTCTCACTTTCCCTACAGGTGTTGCTGCATGTATAAATGACTTTGTGTGGTTTTTCATGAATAACATCTCCAGCATGAATTATCTGGCACTTCCTCCAGGGCCTTCATCCTCTGGTTAAGGCTTGTCTATCATTTGGAAATAGTGGATGCAGACTCTTCCAATTTCATTACATTTATATTATGAGTTCTCTCCGGTTGTAAAACATCAGACTGTCTACTAAAGGCTTTGCTATATAGGTCACAGATAAATTCTCTCCAATATGAATTGGCTTACATTGATGTAGTCAGGATGACAGAAAGTTCTACGGATTAATTACAATGTGTTTATTCAGTGTTTGACTTTTCTAGTATGTCAATGGTTAATGCAAGGGTTGGAATCTCTTCATTATTCAAAACATTTCTATTATGAGTTCTTTCATCTAAACTAAGGTCAAAACATTGACTGAAATCTTACTTATACATGGCATTCATAGGGTTTCTCTCCAGTGTGAGCTCTTCCATGTTGTCTCGGGACAGAACAATAAGTGAAAACTTTCCCACATAGATTACATTCATAGTGTTTCTCTCCTGTGTTATTTTTCTCATGTTGTCTCAGTACAGAATATTAGTGAAGGCTTTTCCACATAGATGACATTTATAGGGTTTTTCTCCAGTGTGAGTCCTCTAATGTTGTCTAAGTCTGCAATTATAGGTGAAGACTTTCTGACATTGATGACATTTATAAGGTTTCATTCCAGTGTGAGTTCTTTCATGTCTTCTCAAAACAGAACATTGAGTGAAGGCTTTTCCCACATAGTGTTTCTCTCCAGTGTGAGTCTTTCTCACATAAATGACATTCATAAGGCTTCTTTCCATTATGAGATCTCTCATGTTGCCTCAGGTCAGAATAATGAGTGAAGGCTTTCCAACATAGATGACATTCATATGGTTTCTTCCCAATGTGAGTTCCATTGTACTGTGTAGGCCAGAGCATTGAATAAATGCTTTACCAATTAGATGACATTGATATGATTTACTTCTAATGGAAATAAGCTTTTGTTGACTATAAGGTAACAAGCCACTGAAGGCTTTTCCAAATAGATTGCTGAAGTAGGGTTGCTTTCCCTTGTGAGTTAACACATGTTGAGTGACTCTAGATCTCTGAGTAAAACCTTCTAGCAATTGACTACATGTAATACAATTCTTTTGAGTATTAGAGTTCTGCTTCTGAGAAGTAGAGGAGAAACCAAAAAGTTTCTCCATAAAAATGCATTTATATTCATATGAATTCTGTATTCATATGACATGATGGTATATGTGTCTTTTCTGAAAATATGTTGCATGGAGAGTATTTCTTGTGTTTTTAAAGACCAGTTTCCCTGCCTAAAACAACTGAAAAATTTACTTGCTAGGCAAGCATCAGGGAATGAAAATGTTAAATATCTCAAATAGCCCTATAATTGCTTCAAATATGACAATTATCTGGGAAAGAATATCAAATTAAAGGATACTCTAGGTAGTAGAAACCCTTACAAAACAGTGACAATAGAATGCATTTTCAAGGTTGATATATAAGAAAAATTATTAGAAAGATTTTATGTTGGGGAGGTATAGAGAGGGAAAACCACCTAAGAGGAAAACCAGGGAAAAAAACATTAAGTTGAAGTTTAAATTCGATAGCACATAAATATCCATTTCTTCAAAGCCACAGACACTGGAATATAAATTAATTTGTGGACAGAACAATACCACACTTGAGGAAAATGTAACCAATAATGACACCTACATTTTAGAAAAATGACTCACTTAAGGAAATCTCCAGTTGATATGTTCAAGTACCTACTCAATTCCTGACCAGGCTCCTCCTTTTCATGAATCACAGGTTCCTAGAGTTCACCTTAATGCAGGTTTTGTAAAAACTCCAACTCCTCTCCAAAGTTACCCTCCTTGGTCCAACTCAGAATGTTCATCTGATTTGCAGGCTTGAAGTCCTGGTTGTGGGGGAATGTTAATGAAATCTTGAGTTCTGAGCAGTTAAGACTGCATTATCAGGTCCAGGGAAGGTGAATGATTTAGTATTCTAGTCTACTTAAGTAAATATCATGGAAAGGGTTGGCTTTAACAATGAAAATTTATTAAGTTATGATTTTGAGGCCAAGAAAATGCCCAAATCAAGGCATCATCAAGGCAATGCTTCCTCCAAAAGATTGGCATCCTTTGGCTGCTGGTGACCCTTGATCCATAGCTTGACATATTGCAAAGCATAGCAGTGTCTCTTTTTCTCTATTTTCTTCTGGGTTTCACTGGATTCAGCTTCTTTCTTCTGATGGCTCTCTGTGTGTCTGAATTTTATTTTCTTATAAAATATTCCAGTATCAGGCTTCAGTCCAACCTGAATGGTGTGGGACACACCTTATCTAAAGTAACTACATGAAAAGGTCCTACTTACAATGGGTTTACAGCCACAGGAATGCATTAGAATGAAGAACATGTTTTTCTGGGGTACATACAACTTCAAACCACCACATTCTACCATCTGGGCACAAAAAAAAAGACATGTTTTTATACATAAAATACATTCATTCCATCACAATATCTCAAAAAGCTTTAGGTCATTTCAGAAATATGCTTAGTATAAAGTCAAATCAAAATAAGTTATGGGTGTGGTCAATCCTGCGGGTCAATTCCCCTCTGTGGACCTGTGAAACCTAGAAAACAAGTCTTCTGCTTCCAAGAAACAATAGAAGGAGAGGAATAGGGTAAACATTTTAATTTTTATAGGGGCAAGTTATAGAGAAAACAAGAGTCATGGGTCGCAAACAATTCCAAAACTTTGCAAGGGATACTTGATTAAATTTCAAGGTCTAAGAGAAATATAGGGAATGATGTTTTCTTCTCTGGGGCTGAAGAAGTGGCAGCCTCACCCTTCTAAAATCCTGTGCAGGAGTCATACTCTCTGCAAACACCAGGGTAAATGTCTCATCCTCTGAGAAGACTGGGGTGGTAGCCAGACCCTCCAAATCCCCCAGGAAATAAGTGTAACCCTCTTAGAACAGTGGGGTGGCAGCTAGAATATCTGAAATCATTAGGGAACAGATTCCATTCTCTCAGAACAGTAAAGGAAACACTCTTCCCATACAATGGGGCAGCAATCCATGTCCTGGGGCAGACTGAAATTTTACACACACAAGAGTGGACCTGCTTTCTTGGCCTGAGAAGATGACTTAGGTACATATCTCATCATCCATTGTTTTGCCATTTAAGTGATTTTTCATTCAATCTCTCCCTTTTAATCCAGGTTGGCTGTAGTTCCATTCATATAGATATCATAAGTAAACTATCCAGTTTTGACTATAGCAAACAGAGGTCCAAACTATCAGGAATTTCCACAGATACTTCTTAGATATCAGCACCTCAAATTGGGACCTTACAAAACAGTGACAATTAGAATTCTCTGGGAATTTACTTTACAGAAGTTCAGAATTTTCCAAACCATTAATTTCTGGTTTCTTTACCCCCATGGGTTCAATTTTCAGCTCATCCCATTCCTTTCAAATATTAATATGAGCTTACAGGGAAACCAGGCTGCACTTCCGCAATAAGCTTGGAAATTGCCTTAAGTAAATACATATGTGCATCACTCTCAAAGACCACTTTCTATCCAACATTATCAGAACTCTATGTCAAGTTCTCTTCCAATTTCAAACAAGGATCACCATTCTTCCAGTTTCTGATATTACTGTCATTATTTCCATGAAAGTCATCATCAGTTGTATTTTTAGAATCCATATTTCTACCAATGGTCTCTTCAATGTAATCTAGGTCTTTTCTGTCAAGAAACCCACAATTCTTCCAGCCTCAACCCATTACCCAATTTCAAAGCTTTTCCCACATTTTTGTTATTTGCAATAGCAGCACTCCAGTCTACTGGTTCCAAAATTCATTTCAGTTTCTTAGGCTGATTCAGCAAATACCATGAACTGGGTTGACTGAGACAATGGAAATTTATTAGCTTATTATTTTGAGGCTGTGAAAATGTTCAAATCCAGGCATCATCAAGAAAATACTTTCTCCCCAAGACTGTGGTGTTCTGGGGCTGGCTGCTGGCAAACGTTCGCCTTAAATTGTCACATAACAAGGTACATGGTGGCATCTCCTGGTCACTTTCTTCTCTTTAGGATTTCATTGATTTACATTTCTTACTTTATATGGCCACCTCTCTGTCTGAACATTATTCTTTCATAAAGGACTCCAGTAATAGCATTAAGACCCATCATGACTGAGTTGGGACACACCTTAATGAAAGCAACCTCATCAAGTGGTCCTACATACAATGGTTTCACATGCACAAGAATGGATTAGATTTAAGAACATGTTTTTTTTCTGAGGTATATAGAGCTTTAAACCACTACAATGACAAAAGAATAAAGTAAACATTAAAGGTCAAACAAGGAAAAAACACCTGGAAGACAGAATATTGACAATTTTTCATCAACAAAGTGTTAACACAACCTTCTGTCCACATACAGTGAGGACTTTCAATTATTGATGCCTTAATTCAAAGAGATACTGCAGAACTCTCTGTATTTTCAAACAAGGAGCATTTATGTACATGTACATGTACAGGAAGCACAAGACAACCCAAACAGTATAATTCTTAAAAGGCCTACTCCAAGACATATACTGGTCAAAATGTCCAGGGCTCAAGCAAAGAGAAAATAATCAATGCAGCAAGAGAAAACAGAACCATTACATACAGGGGAAACTTAATAAGATTAATTGTGGATTTCTCATCTGAAACCATGGAGGCAAGAAGACAGTGGTACGACATAATCGAGATACTCAAAGAAAAAACTTTCAGCCAAGAATTCTCCATCCAGTGAAGCTGACATACAAAAATGATGGAGAGTTCAAGATATTCACAAATAAACAGAAGTTAAGAGAGTATGACAATAAGAAACCTGCCCTTCAAGAAATACTAAAGGAAGTTCTACAGGTTGAAAGGGAAAAACAGGAAAGTGAGAGAGTTGGAGGAGAGTGTAAGAACAACTAAAAAGAAAAAAAGAGAAATAAAAACAATATATGACATACACAAACACAAAGAAATTATGCCTGATATAAGAAATTCCTTGAGAATAATAACACTGAATGTTAAAGGATTAAATTCACCAGTCAAGAGACAAAGATTGGCAGAATGGATAAGAAATATGACTAATCTATATGTTCTCTACAAGAAACCCACCTTACACGCAGGGATTCAAAGAGGCTGAAAGTAAATGGCTGAAAAACAATTTTACAAGGAAACAACAACCAAAAAGTGTGAGAGTAGCTATACTAACATTACACAAAATAGACTTTAAATGCAAAACTAATGTAAGAGACAAAGATGGACATTCCTTATTAGTAAAAGGGGTAATCTCTCAAGAAGAGAGAACAATCATAAACATTTTTGCACCTAATCAGGGTGCCTCAAAATACATGAAGCAAACACTGGAAAGACAAAGTGGAGACACAGATGCTTCTACAATTATAGTGGGGGGCTTTAATACACTATTATCTCCATTAGACAGAACATCTGGACAGAGAATCAATAAAGAAACAAAGGCTCTGAATAATACATTAGAGGATCTGGACCTAATAGATATATACAGAAAGCTAAAGCCAAATACAGTGGCATATACAATCTTTTTGAGTGCACATTGATCATACTCCAAGATAGAATACATACTGGGCCACAGGACAACCCTCAAAGAATACAGAAAGATTGAAATTATATGAAGTAATTTCTCTAACACAATGGAATGAAATTGGAAATCACTAAGGGACAAAGAACCAGATTAGGCACAAAGATATGGAAGTTAAACAACACATTCTTAGACAAACAGTAGATCAAGGAGGAAATCTCAAAAAAAAATCAGTATCTACTTTAAAACAAATGAAAATGACAACACAACACATTAAAACTTATGGGATTCAGCCAAAGCTGTACTGAGAGGGAAATTTAAAGCCATAAATGAGTATATCAAAAAAGAACAAAGAGCTAAAATTGAAGATATAACTGCACACCTGGAGGAATTGTAAAAGCAACAACAAACTAACCCCAAAGTAAAGAGAAAGAAGGTAATAACAAATATTACAGCAGAACTAAATGAAATAGAAAATAAGAAAGCATTAGAAAAAATACACAAAATGAAAAGCTGGTACTTTGAGAAGATCAATAAAATTGACAAACCCTTAGTCAACCTAACAAAGAAAAAGAGGGCACAAATGCAAATACACAAAATAAGACTTGAAGAAAGAGATATTACCACTGACTCCATAGAAATAAAAAGTATCATAAGAAGATACTTTGAAAAATTGTATGCCTAAAAGAATGATAATCTAGATAAACGGACAAATTCCTAGAAACTGACGTGCAGCCTACATTGATGAAAGAAGAAATTGATGAACTCAACAGTCCAATTAAAAATAAAGAGATAGACTCAGACGTCAAAAACCTCCCAACTAAGAAGAGTCCAGAACCAGAAGGCTTCACAGGTGAATTCTACCAAACATTCCGGAAAGAGCTAATACCAACCCTCCTTAAGCTCTTCCAAAAAATAGAAGTAGAAGAAACATTGCCTAAATAATTCTATGATGGCAACATTACCCTAATACCTAACACAAAGATGCCACAAGAAAGGAAAATTACAGACCAATCTCTCTAATGAACTTAGATGCTAAAATCCTCAGCTAAATACATGCCAATCACCTTCAACAGCATATCAAATGACTTATACATCATGACAAAGTGGGTTTCATCCCGGGTATGCAAGGAAGTTTCAATATAAGATAACCAATCAATATAATACACCACATAAACAGATTGAAAGAAAAAAATCACATGATCAGGTCTATAGATGTAGGAAAAGCATTCGACAAAATACAACTCCTTTTCCTGATAAAAACACTTCAAAAGATAGGAATAGAAGGAAACTTTCTGAACATGATAAAGAGTATATACAAAAAACCCAAAGCTAACATTATGTTCAATGGTAAAATCCTAAAAGCTTTCCCTCTAAGATCAGGAACAAGACAAGGTAGCCCGCTATCACCACTCCTATTTAACATTGACTTAGAAGTATTTGCTTGAGCACTGAGGTAAGAAAGAGATATAAAAGTCATCCAAATTGGAATGGAAGAAATAAAAATTTCATTATTTGCAGACAACATGATCTTATACATATAAAGCCCTGAGAAAACTGCAACAAAGTTTCTAGAACTTATAAATGAATTCAGTAAAGTTGCAGGCTATAAGGTCAATGCTCAAAAATCAGTAGCATTTCTGTACACCAATAATGAGAAATCTGAGGAGGAAATCAAGAAAAAAATACCATTTCAATAGTAACTAAAAGAATCAAATACCTAGGAATAAATTTAACTAAAGATATAAAGGACTTATATACAGAAAACTACACAACACTGTTAAAGTAAATCAAAGAAGACAAACAAATGGAAGAATATTCCCTGTTCATTGCTAGGAAGACTAAACATCATCAACATGTCTATCCTACCCAAACAAATCTACACATTTAATGCAATCCTAATAAAAATCAACACTGAATTCTTTAAGGAATTGGAAAAACTAACTACAAAATGTATTTGGAAGGGAAGAGGCCCCGAATAGCCAAATACATATTGAAAAAGAAAAATGAAGTTGGAGGTATCACACTACCTGACTTTAAAACATACTACAAATCTACAGTGCTCAAAACTACATGATATTGGTACAAGCATACACATACTGGCCAATGGAACCAAATTGAGTGTTCCAATATATATACTCACATATACAGTCATCTCATATTTGACAAGGCCACCAAGCCCACTCAGTTGGGAGAGAATGGTCTCTTCAACAAATGGTGAATGGAGAACTGGATATCCATATCCAAAAGAATTAGAGCAGAACACCATCTCACACCTTACACAAAAATCAACTCAAGATTGAACAAAGACCAAAATATAAGAGGCAAGACCATAAAGACCTTGAAAGATAATGTAAGGAAGCATCTACAGGACCTTGTAAAAAGAAATGGTTTCATGAACTTCACACCCAAAGCACGAGCAGCAAAAGAAAAAAATAGATAAATGGGATCTCCTCAAAATTAAAAACTTCTGCACCTCAAAGGACATTTTCAAGAAAGTAAAAAGGCAGCACACCCAATGGGAGAAAATATTTGGCAACCATATTCTTATAGGATCCTAATATCCTGCATATATAAAGAAATCCTACACTTCAAAAATAAAAAGACAAACAACCCATTTAAAAAATGGGCAAGTGACCTGAAAAGACACTTCTCCAAGGAAGAAATACAAATGGCTAAACAGCACATGAAAAATGCTCAACATCACTAACTATTAGGGAAATGTAAATCAAAACAATGAAATACCATTTAACACACATTAGAATGGCAGCTATTTAAAAAAAACACAGCAATCTATAAGTGTTGGAGAGGATGTGGAGGAATGGGAACCCTCATACACTGCTGGTGGGATTGTAGAATGGTCAACCCACTATAGAGGACAGTTTTGTAGTTCTTCAAAAAACTAACTACAGAACTTCCATATGATCCAGTGATTCCACTGCTGGATATATACCCAGAAGAACTGAAAGCAAAGACATGAACAGATATATGCATACCAATGTTCATAGCGGCATTGTTCACACTTGCAAAAGTTGGATTCAACCCAGGTGCCCATAAACAGATGAATGGATAAAAAATATGGTACATACATACAATGATATATTACTCAGCTGTAACAAGGAATAATGTGCTAACACATGGGATAACATGGATGAATCTTGAAGACCTTACATTGAGTGAAGCAAGCCAGGCATTGAAGGATGAAGAGTATATGACCTCACTGATATGAATTAAGGAATTTGAGCAGTCTTAGAGAGCTATTATCTGTAAGATAGGTTTACAAGAAATAGAAAGAGAAGAGAAAGTTGTGAGCCATCACCCATATGGATCTAATCTCAGGTAAAATGATAGAGTGCAGTTGTGAATTGAAGGGATATGACAGGAGGGTAGTGATATTATTGGGTTGGGTGGTGCAGGGTTGACGAGTGGGTAGATTGGGAAGGGTGGGTAGGAAAGTCCAGGATATTGGGAGGAGGGTTGGGAAAGGGACCAGGTGAACACTGGGGATTTGTGCATATGTGGTTGAAAAGTACAGAGGTGGAAATGCCCTTATGGCAAAATGACAAGGAAGGGTCACTGGTTTAGGCTGCTGTTTGGGGGTGTATTTGGGAAAGCGTGCCCCTAGAGCAGACTTCTGGGGAGTGTGTGAGTGTTCATTCTTTCATAATGTGTTGTATCAGTGGGTGTTGACCCACATAATGAGCGGGAAAGAGTTGGAGTCCCATCTTTGGGAGGAATGGTTTCTTCAGAAATAGGCAGGAGTCTCTCAAGAACAAGGGCAGTTCTTAATAGGGGAGGAAAACCAATGTTTCAAGACTTCTTGCTGCATGTAACTATGAATCTTGTCATCTAACGAGTCAAGCCAGGGGGTCGTCATGAGTCCAAGGGGGATGGGGTGGGAAGAATAGAATAGATCAAAGGTATTTTGTGGTCAGCAGAATTGTTCTTCATTACAATACAGTGATGGACAGAGGACATGGTAAATATCATCAAAATTTATAAAAATGTATGGTCTAAAATGTAAACCATAGTGTAAGCCACTGACAATATTTAGTAGCTATGTTTCAGTTATAACAATGTTGCCATCACATATAAAAAGGTATTAATATGGGGTGGGGGAGAGGGTGTGGATGTTGGGTATATGAGATCTCCTGTATTCTGTGTGTGACTTTTCTAGTGAGAAATTAGGGAATAAGAGGGGAAAGGTGCCAGGGTATAGACTGGACACCAGATATTGCAGTGATGAAAGGGAAAAGGTGAAAAAAAATTTTTTTTAATGGTTTTCATTTTTTTAACAACCCAATCTTTTAATTTTATTTTCTTTTTAGTTTTTATTAAAATTTTATGCATTATTTCTCTTACATTTATACTTATCCTTATTATTTCATTTTCCTATTAATTGTATTCAGATATTGTAATGGCTTCATCTTTGAAGAAGCTTTAGATCACAGAAGGGTTACAACTGGGGTGGGGGAGGATCATTGGTGTAGGGGTCAGGAATGGGGAGGCATGGGAGGAAGTTCACCTGAGCATAAATATAAGGTATATAAACATGTTCAAATGTTCATGGGGTATTGTCACACTGGGTGGAGAATCACTCAATAAATGAGAGAATACTAAATTCCCATCCTGGAGAGCTCTGCCACATTCTCTAAGGGAGCCGCAACAGTCCCCTAAGTGCAGAGGCCATGACTGTGAAAGAGGATGATCCACTGATGGGCTCTTGATATTGATTACTAGCCTTATGAATCTTTGCCCTTTAAATTCAATCTTAGCTTATTGCTATGGTGTGCCTAACAGTTGCCTCCTGAAAACCTCCTTGTTGCTCAAATGTGGCCCCTCTCTAAGCCAAACTCAGCATATGAAGGCATTACCTTCCTTCCAGTATGGGACATGACTCCCTTGGATGAGCCTCCCTGGCACTCAGTGATAGCCACCAAGTGCTAACTCACAATGTGACTGGAAAATGACCTTGAATAAAAGGAGGAAAAGTTAAAGACAAATGAGTTTATATAGCTAAGAGACTTCAAAAAGAGTCATGAGGTCATCCCAGAGGTAATGCTTATGCACATCTCAGCAGGATCTCATAGAATTCCAAATTGGATATCACCCTAAATAGTGGAGCTCCTGAGGGCTCTGGAGACATCCAGGTCCTATGTCAGGGCAGATAGCTCCATAGTTTGGTGCCTTGCCAGTGGGCCCTACTTTGCAGTTTGTGCTCCTGAGAGTGACAGAGTTGGACTCAACTATGTCTTCCCTGAACATGGCTCATCTGTCCTTTCTATTCAAACCTATACTTGGTACTTGAGTTTGTAGGTGTACATCCAGAGACTTGAGCATTTTGGCTGTCCATGTGCCAGCTGGGCTGGGAACCTCAGTGGAACAGCAGCTCATACTCTGCAGCTCATTGGACTCACCCAGGACAACTGGCAGGGAGATGATGATGGACAATGGCCATCCCAGGGAATGGAGAGAGTCTGCAGCTGCAGACAGGACAATCCCATCCATCTTCCTCATGGGCTAAAAGCCCCATCTCAAGTGGAGGTGGAGTGGACATCACCATCCCAGACTCCTCAGGATGGTGGGAAGAGCTACGGACTAGAGTGAACTTACGTGTATTTTACTATCGACAAATTGTGTTAAGCAATGGTAGAAATTACCACATGGATGTGGAGCCCATGGCCACAGGAGGCTCTGTGGGCAAGGAGAGGGAAAGCAGTTGAAATACAGGGTCTTTTTTGGGACTTGGGAATTGTCCTGAGTGACACTGCAACGATAGATATAGGCCATTTTATATCATTATATAACCTGCAGAACTGTGTGGGAGAGAGTGTGGTCTACAATGTGAACTATGGTCCATGCTTAATGACAAAGCCCCAGGATCAATTTTATCAATTGCAATTAATGTGCCACACTAATGAGGGATGTTTATCTGGGAGGCTGTGGGAGGTGTGGGAGGTGGGGCGTATAGGAATCCCTATATTTTTTGTGTAACATTTATGTAATCTAAGTATCTTTAAAAAAAATAAAAAATAAAGTAAAATAAAAGAAAAAATATATTAGAAGCACATAAGAGGAAATGTGAATTGCTTGAAGACAGAATTAGTGTCTTCTAAGACAGGACTTCTAATTTGGAAAACACAGAATAACAGAAAGAGAAGAGAATGGAAAAAATGGAACAGAGTCTCAAGGAATTGAATGGCAATGTGAAACTCACATGTACATTATTGGTGTTCCAGAAGGAGAAGAGAATGGAAAAGGGGCAGAAAGAATGTTTCTCTGTATTTGGTTTATTATTATTATTATTGAATTAATGAAAATGCTTTAATAATGATTGAAGTTATAAATGCATAACTATGTGATTATACCAGATACCTTTGATTGTACACTTTGGATAAATTGTATGCTTTATTAACATGTATCAGTAAAATTTATTTGTATAAAAAAGATACTACAAGTAAAGCAAATTGCTGACCAATCTCTCCAATGAATATAGATGCAAAAATTCTCAACAAAATTCTTGCAAATCAAGTTCAAGAGAAATCTAAAAGAATTATACATCATGATCACATGGGCAATATTCCTGGTTTGCAAGGTACTTCAACATAAGAAAATCAGTTAACATTATACACCAAATATAAAAATCAAAGGCAAAAATTACATGATCATCTTGATTGATGAAGAAAAGGTATTAGACAAACCCAGTGCATTTTTTAATAAAAATACTTTGAAAGGTAGGTATAGAAGGAAAGTTTTTCAACATAATAAAAGGCATATATGAAAATCCCACCACTAACATGTTACTCATTGGGGAGAATTTGAAAGCTTTCCTTCTAGAATGAGAAAACAAGACAAGTGTGCCCACTATCATTACTGTTATTCAACATTGTGATAGAAGTTCTAGCTAGACTAATTAGGCAGAAGAAGAAATGAAAGTCACCCAAAGTTGATTCACAGATGACATGATCCTACACTCAAGAAATTCTGAAATCATCACAAAAAGGGTATTGGAATGAATAAATGAGTTCATTAAAGTGGTAGGATACAAGATGAACATGTAAAAATTGTTAGTGGAAAACTAAACATCATGAAGATATTCAATTCTATGCAAACTGATTTATATATTCAATGCAACGCCAAATGAAATTCCAACAGCTTACATTATAGAAGTAGAAAAGTCGATTACCAAATTTAATTTTAAGGGAAAAGGGTCCTGAATAGCCAAAAACATACTAAGAAGACCGAAGTTGGAAGAATCACATTTCCTGACGTTGAAGTATGCTATAAATCAAAAGTTGTCAAAATAGCATAGTATTGACATAAAGATAGACACATTGACTGATCAATGGAATCAAACTGAGAATTCGAAAAACCCTCTATGGTCAACTGATTTTTTATAAGCTTACCAAATTCTCTTTTCTGTGAAAGAACATTTTCTTCAACAAATGTTACTGGTAGAACTGGATATCCATAACCAAAAGAATGAAACAGAACCCCTATATCACTCTTCAACTCAAAATAGATCAAAGAACTAAACATAAAAGTCAGTACCATAAAACTCCCAGAAGATAATTTAGAGTGACATCTATAAGACCTTCTTGTAGGTGTGGATGTCTTAAGCCTTGGACCCAAAGCATGAGAAACAAAAGAAAAAAATGATAAATTGTACTTCCTCAAAATTAAACTCTTATAAACCACAAATGATTTTGTGGAGAGGTTAAAAAGGAAGCCTGTTCAGTGGAAGTTGCACATTTGACAAGGGTCTAATATCCATGATATATAAAGAGTTCCTACAACTTAAAAATAAAAAGACAAGTGACCAGATTAAAAATGGGCAAACTGACGAATAGATTTAAAAAATTATCATGTATGGACACAATGGAGTATTATGCAGTGGTAAGAAGAAATGAAGTCTTGAAGCATATGACAACATGGATGAACCTGGAGGATGTTATGCTGAGTGAAGCAAGCCAGACACAAAAAGACAAATACTGTATGATTGTGCTACTATGAAATAAATATATTGTGCAAACTCATGGAGTTAATAATTAGAATATAGGTCACCAGGAAATAGGAGGTACAGAATGGAAAGTTGAGGTTTAATCTGTGCAAAATTGATAAAAAGGTTGTTCGTAAATCTTTGGAAATGAATAGAAATGTTGAAAGCATATAATGATGTTTGTTACTAGCAGTGCTATTGAATGGGTATGACGGTGGTTGAAAGGGAAAGTCTAAAGCCATGTGAAATACTAGAAGAAAAGTTAAAAACTATAACATGGTGTAGTATAAGACAGGAAAACCTTATGCAAAACATGAAAATGGGTGTTATTGCATATATAAGACTGTTTTTACAAAAGATAAATACAAATATACTAGACAGAAGGAAAAAGGATAGCAGCTATGTATGGCAAAGGAAGAACACAGAGATTGAGAATTGGGTTTTGTTGTTATTATTATTATTATTGGAATAATGAAAGTGCTCTAAGAATGAGTGAAGTGATGAATGCACAAATATGTGATTACACCAAATACCATTGATTTTATACTTTAGATGGATTTATGCTTTGTTAATATGTACCAATAAAATTGATATGTTTAAAAAAAAAGGGCAAAAGACCTGAATAAACATTTTTCTAAGGAAGAAACACAAATGATGTAAAACACATGAAAAAAATGTTCAGCATCGCTAGTTATTAGGAAAATGCAAATCAATGTACAGTGAAATATAATTTCACACCTACTAGAATGGCCACTATTATAAAAACATATAACTGTAAGTGTTGGAGAGGATGTAGAGAGATAGGAACTCTTATTCACTCTTCACGGAATATAGCATGGTACAGATGATTTGGAAACTGGTTGTTCCAAAGGAAGTTAGGTATAGATCTGCCATGTGACCCAGCAATACCACTACTAGATACATACCTAGAAGGTGTGAGAGCAAGTACATGAGAAGACATCTGCACGCTGATGTTTATAGCAATATTTGCCAAAAAACACAATTGCCAAAAGATGCCAGAAGTTGGACACATCACAGGTGTTCATCAAGAGATGAATAAACTGTGGTATATACACATGATGGAATATTATTCTGCTGTAAGAAGAATTGAAGTCCTGAATTATATGACAATATGGATGGTCATGGAGGACATTATGTTGAGTGAAGCAAGCCAGGCACAAAGGGCAAATATTTTATGCTTTTGATATCATGAACTAAATATAATGGACAAACTCCTGGAATTAATAGCTAGAATATACGTCACCAGAGAAGAGTATGTGTTTAGAAAATGGAAAGCTGAGGTTTGATCAGCACAGACTTGGTAAAAACTTGTAAATGTTTGGAAAAGAATAGAAATGGTGAAAGCAAATGATATGATTTGTAATTAGTAGTGCTAAAATATGAATATGATAATGGTTTATTTTTTTGTTTTTCTTTTTCTTTGGAGTAATGAAAATGCTCTAATATTGATTTAAATGATGAATGCACAACTCTGTGATTATGCAAAATGTCATTGTACAGTTTAGATAAATTTTATGGCTTATAAACAAAAAAACTAATGTGGTTTGGGAAAAATACCAAATGTAAACTATGGACTATAGTTTGTAGTAATACTTTGATGATGGTCTTTCATAATCTGTTACAAATCTTGCACAATAATGCAAGATATTGGTGGTGGGGTGATGTATGGGGGACCTGCATGAGGTTACCCATATTTGTTTTGAAATTTCACAACTTTTACTATTTAAAAAATCTATTATAATAGAATATCACATGACATAGGTTTTGATATTACTTTGAAATTTTATAATAAATTGGTCATTATAACTTCCAAATGGTGTTATAAAATTTGCACTTTAACATTCATAAGTAAAACACTCTTTTCCACCAACTTCAAGTAAACTTACAGACTCATAACAAGGTATGCAATATCTATGATTTGCCACATTTACATGATAACTATGGTTACATTATTCCCCCAGATGGCCTCCTATCTCTTCTATGAAATCATTTCACAGCCTTTTATGAGTTTTGAAAGAGCCAATTAGTTTAAGTGTAAAATGCTTCCTATCTAAACATGTTATAGATCTATTATTCATTAAAATGCCAGAGAACCTTGCAGAAAGTCCAGCATTCCACAGAACCAAACAGGTATCATGCAGAACTTAGGATCAGTATGTGTTGCGTCACTCAACACTATACAACTCAGGTGTTCATCAAAAGGTACAGACAGTTCAGCAGGACAAACCACAGACCCCCGAGACTGCTGTACTCTAGAATAATCTTAGCCTGACCATTTCAGGAGTATGAGAACTTCCAATCTCAACTTGGGACCTCCAAATACCCATATTCATTGTGTCTCTTAGATCTTCACCACCTCTTTATACATTCTGGTCTCTCCAATTTTATTTCACAAGGCCATGAATTTTACTTTATACCCTATAATCCTTTTACTTAATGCACTCCAAAATTAAAGAAACAATACTTCTTATAATTACTTCCACTTATAATGTTTAAATAAAACTTATCTACAAAATTGGAAATTGGGCAATTGGGGCCAAGTGGGTAAGGAGAATTTTAGGTATCTTTTTTGAAAAGTCTTCAAAATGTGCAAATATATATCAATATTTTAAGAAATTAGAAATTGGGGGACAGAAACGATTCCTCTATTTCTTGTATTAGCTAACCTTCACTTTTCCTCCTCTCAACAATGCACAGGCCTGCATGCCAGCATCTGTAACACTGCATTGATTGAATTCATCTGCTGAAATTCCAGCTTCCCTACTGACTGTAAAATTCTGCTCTTACTCATCTCTAACACCAATGTTCACTGCATGCCAAAGCCAGTTGTGGATGTTAACATGATTAATGAGTACTTGATTTCTCCATTGAAGGAATTGGCTGGATGAGACAAAACCTCTTATCTCTCCAGTAAACACAGAACTTTAATGGAGTCTGGAACAAATCTGTGTAATGTTGGAAAGGACATTACTTATTGATCAACCCCTAATATATCCATTACCATTCATGAGGCCTGGATAAACTGAACTGCAGCATAGATCCTTGGGTATCTTCTAAATGAGCTTAGAAAATCTGTGCCAATAGGACAAACTTGCCCATCTGCTGACAACACATGGGCAATTCCAGAAGAAAGAATTCACTACTCATCAGTGGTTGCAATGTCAATAGTGCAACTGACAACTGTCTCCCTCTGGGTTTTCACTCACAAGCAGATAAGCAGTAGGTGAACAAATTTGAGAATGGAGAAAGAAGCCATAAGACTGGTCTCATCCCCAATTTCCAGACCCACCTGTCATGAATCCCAACCCTTCATCTGGAAGTATCCCCATGCCAATCAACAGGCCTGAAGTGTGCTGCATGAGTAATAGGGTGGAAACCTTCCCCTCCCAGGGTCAAGAATAAGAAGGACTTAGCTACTCTGAATGGATAAGAAGATATGAATACCTTTATTGCACAGATAAGAACATTAAAGTCATTGAGTTTTATACATTCATGAGCCCATGGTATTCAGAGATTTTCAATTTCCTCCCTGATTTTAGAATATTGGGTCTCCACCTCCAGAGAAATGACTCAAATTTCCTGGCTTATGAAACATCCATCCTGGCCCACTGGACTCTCAGTCCCTCCCTGCTTTACCCTATACCTGTCCTTTGGAGGTACACTTGCCTTAAATCATCTTGGATCTTCCACATAGGATGTCAAGCTATCATTTTCTCAACTCTGTGTTCTAGATTTTTTTTACTATTTGGCTACCACCCCAAATAGTAAAAATGTCTTTCATTATGGGGTTGATCAATTCCAGGACATTATTCATTTTAAGAGATCAATGGCTCCCATTATGCAAATCTGATCCTAAAAATCCCCTGTGTCATAAAATATTAGAAGTACATGGGGTATAATGTCTCACAGTCCCCAGAGATTAGAAGGGCCAAATATGTAGAATGAAAAAAAATGAGAGAAAATCAATTTTCACAATATGATATTTTAGTAAAATGGTAGCTGAAATCTTATCCTATATTAATCCCCCTCAGCTGTAACATCCCTGCTTTTCATAATTTATAAATGTAAAGGGTCATCTATACTGTAAATTCTCCCCTACAACTCTGTTAATAAGTACATGCATTTCATGGACAAATGATGACATTGTCAGAAACTGAAGTCAGATTAACTTATCCTTTTTTACCTGAGCCCAGAAAAACAATGGCTGTCTTAAATGTTTCTTGATATTGACATATTTGTTTATCTAATCTTCACAGTAATCTGCTTATTAAGGGTATTTACCTATTTAACAAATTAAATAAACAGAGGTTCAGAAATCTTCAGTAATGTTAAGAATTACATGGCTAGAAAAACAGTTTTTCTGCCTGTCTCCCCAGTTCAGATATCTTGAGGCTTACATCTAGGTTTTTCCTGCAATGCCATTTATCATTTTGATAATAAGAGAGTCCCTACCCCATTGTCAAAATCTCCTCTTCATATACTTTGTTTACACAATTACACCTCCTTTCAGTTTCTCCTACCACACAGAAAGCTTCATAGAATTGAATTCACTATCCAAATGTTGGCTTCTAACTCAACTGATGTTTACTGTCCAGTATAATCCACATAAATTCATTTCAGTAGAATCATACAGAGAACATTTCTCATGTCCTTCTGAGTATTTACCATATCTGTCTCCAATAGGAGTGACTCCAATTCCCTGCTTTGTCCTTGACCACATGGAGACAGAACTTAAGATGTTGATCCAGATCTAAATACAGAGTTCCTTTCTTTTAGGTCATGCATATAATTTATCATTATACATTTATTTGTTTCTTTGCTTGTCTTTCCTACTGGTATAATTGCATAAAACTATTCATGTAATGATTTTAGGCAAGTTCATCTTTAAAAAGTACTAATGAATTATGAATCTAGAGAAACTATGTCCACACTAACCTAACCTAACCTCACCTCAGACAGCCTGGGCCTAAATGCCTGCAGTCAAATCCAACAATGACATTCTGATTAACAAAATTATTTATAAACAAATAAGAACTGCTTCCTATTAGTTAAAATTTTCTTCCATATTCACAACACAAACAGACCAAAAATGCAAGGAAAGCAAGACTTACTGACCATGCCTTCACACATTCCAGTGCTCAAAGCACCTTTCTTGCTCTAGGAAAAGGACTGTTTTCATGGAGGACTCTCCTTTTATGCAGTTGATAATGTCATTAGTCCTGTAATCTAGAAGACATGCCCTGATTAATTCAGATGAAAGTAAAGATACATCTAATAAGGGCATGCCTTCTTTAACACAATATTTACACTCAAATTAGACAAATCATATTGATGAAATTAAGTAAATTAATATCCAGTTTAGGAAAGTTAAATACTTTGTCTTGTGCATTCACAGAAGTAAACCAAAGCTACAAGTATGCTAGATATACTTTAATTTAAATTGAGTTCCAAGGTCTTTCTCATTAAAATGTATAAATGTTAATTTCTGGATAGCTGCAAAGATTTGGCTCCATGGAAAAGCACATTTGATTAGGAAGGGGATCCTTAGATTCACTCAGTATGGCTGTGATGCTTCAAGTCCATCTGCATTTACTCAACAGCACTGGAGGAGAGGCCTTTCTGGGCAGGCCCTCATTGGACACAGCTGACAAGTGTGCACCGAAAGTTGACAAGGAGTTCGATCTCCCCTTTAGACCCTCCAGTCAGTGTTCTGGCTGATTTGATGCAAGTTTTGATTGTGAAGCCCATGTGACAGGGTGATCCAGTGGCCATCAGTCAAAGGTGGACAGGCAGAAAGGGCCTCCTGTTCTCAGGTCTCCTCACAGATACCTGTGAGCACTCAATAAGTAGATGGAGTGGATGTTTGCAAAGCCTTGTAGATTCACCCATGCCTTTGCTCAATCCTTCCTCCTGAACCAGTGGGGGAGGGTTCTGTCAAAATAGAACACTAAAAAAATACCCCTGAACCACTTACCCTCATATAGAAGCCAGGTAGAAGGGGTGACTCTGCCCTCAGCAAGAGACCTGAGACCTAGAGCTGTTGGAGGGCAGCTTTTCCTCAGGAAGAGCAGCCCTAGGAGACCTCAGGCTGTGGCACTTCCTCTCTTCCCCTGGCCCAACAGTCACTGCTAGGACAACTGCTTTCTGCCAGAAATGATCATAACCCCTTCCCATGGGGAATCAAGTCCAGTGGGGTCCTGCAGTCCCACCCATCAGAACATGAGCAGGTGAAGTCCCAGGGCTGGTGTGTTACTACCTTGGCCAGCTGGGCTTTCTGGTTGGTCCAGGAGTCTCAGTGTAAAGGGAGGATTCCCTGTAAAAGGCTGAGTGAGATGGATCTGCCCCCTAAATGTGGACCTTTCCTGGGTGACTGTCACTGCACCCTTTGCCAGTAGAAGTCCAAAGATGCAGCAAAAATCATACTCTGCCATACCAGATTGCCCTAGCTTTAGTACATGTATCTACATGATTTCTTCTCACAGGAATCTCCCAGCTGTGTAGGTGAAACTCCTCAGATACCAATGACTTCCTCCATCTCCTAGACTAGCTTTAGGACCTGGCATTTCTGCCTTTGAGGGGAAAGTACAACTGTGCCTGTGATTCATTTAACAAATCATGTCCATGAATGACTATGCTATGTCACCAAAGGCTTAGGATGTTGGGAACCAGGGTTTATGCTCTGCCCCTCAGCTGTCCTGAAGAGGTCACCATGGTGTCTGCATGACTCCTGGAGCCCTGGGGAAATGGGGGATAACTGAGAAATGTCCACAACTGAAAACCCAGAATTGCCCCACAATTGATCTAGACCTCCCCATTTTAGATAAAGCCAAGGGATATTCAAAATCCTTAACAAGGTGGAAGCTGGAAGTTGGGACTGGGTCCTGGAGGCCCAGAATGGGGCCAGGGGTTAACTCTTTAAGCCCAGCTCATGGGGAAACCCAGAGAGGTCCCTCCTCAGGTGGGCTCAGGGCAGGGACTCTACCACCTGGATTGGAAGGGCTGCAGCATTTAATTCATAATGCTGTGCCCTGTGTGCCTGTGGGTCATCAGTCTTAATGACTACCTCTTTCTCCCACCCTTGACATGTCATATATTTCAACTCTCTCCAGCATTTAGGTTCCTATCTTCTGGGCATAGCCACAGTGCAAGACTTAGGACAAAGACCATTACCATCCCAGGGGTTGTGAGCTCTAAGGGCTTGGGGCCTGATGTCTCTTTTAGGATATGGCAGTGAAAATATGAGTGTGCAAACTGGTGAACTCCACAGACAGTGGACATGAAAACCACAATATCACCTTGGCCAGTGAAGAAAAGTGTGAGTTCTCTTTCCATGGTATGGAATAAGGCCACTGATCCAGACACCAGAACACACTGTGAATCAACAGGGTCCATTCATAGGGGAATTCACCATTCACCAGGTCCTCCAAGGACCTGGTGGAGAGGCTGGCAGCCCTCTGGGAATTTCTGGGTTAAAACAAACTGTGCAAGGAATTTCAGGGATGCTAGAATTCCTAGTTCACAGGGAGGAGTAAAGCTTATGAAATGAGATCAGTTGTGGCTTTGGAGGCTGCATCACAAATATAACCCTGAAATGAATGTAGCAGGAAAAGGAATTCTGAAGTCAGAAACCAAGATCCCAGAAGGACTCAAATCTAAGGGAAAAGATGGACTATGGGCACCTAGAGGGGGATTGAGCATGCACAGTACTTCCTGCTCTTAGGTCATTTGCTAATAATCTTCTTCTGGCCTTTTTCTTTACACATTGTAAGTTTTGATATTTTTGCATTCCTCCATTCCCTCTTTCCTACTTACTGATGATGCAAGTCCAGAGTTCATTTTGAAAGCTACAAGTTTCTAATTGGTGGTCATAGAAACCTCTGCACCAGAAACAGAATATATTCCCTCTTCCTTCAAAGCTGTGTAGAGGAAGCCAATTTTCTATGTCAAGAAATGGTCCTTGTTAATGTGATTTTTACAGATACCTTTTGGTTTTTATTAATTTTTAAACTATTTTGTACATTTAATGATTGAAAATATGAACAATATAAAATATAAACATGCCCACGTTTTAGAGGATGTTGCTATGCCCTGTGAAAGTTCCTTCAAACCTAAGTTCCAGGAGTTCTGATGGTCTGTCTCAGCTCTGCACTGCACTGGCACATTGTAGATGCTCCATAAGTATCCAGAGGATAAGGGAGAAAAACAGAACACATTTTCCTGCCCCAGACCTCCCTGGGCCCTATTGTACCTCAGCCTCTACCTTGAGTGCAACATGCTGCCTTATTCTCTGAGGGTGACAGGTGGATCTCTTCTTCCTGCTAATACTATTCTCCTGATGGGCAGGGGCACAGCCTAGTCAACACCTACAGGCAGCTGAGCACCCATGACTGAGGTTCCAGGAAGAGTTCTGAACCAGTATCTCACCAAACGTCATTATCTTGACCACCAATTGTTAGGGTGGCAGGCAGGGATGTGGCAAGAATGACCTAGAAGTGGTGGTAGTGGGGATGGATTCTCCCAAGGCTGTCTCTGAGATCTCAGCCTCCCTTTTCTCTCCATAGTGCCCTGAGTACCACCCAAAGCTCTCTTTGACACTTTTGCCCTTACAGGGGAAAGCCTGTAGGATCAGCCTTTTAGTGGAAACCATCAGGTGTGTGGGACAAAAGCTTCAGCCTTGCCCTTCCTCATTCAGAGCCCCCCAGTCACATTCCCACTGCTCAGTAATGGAGCCCTCCTACCTGACCCAAAGTCCACTCCCCTTATCAGTTGGTCATTAGGGTCTTGCTGGCTGTCACCACAGGGATAACTCCATATGGAGTTCTTCTCCCCAGATTAGAAACAGAACACTGCACTGAACTCCAGCCCATGAGGAAAAGAGATGAGATGATGGCTCCAAGGCTGGACAGATGATCATCAGCATAGCATTCTCCTTCCCACTCTGCCAGCCATGAGCAGACTGTGAACATGAGCCAACCATGTTTCCAACCTTCTAGAAAACCAGCTCCTGCCTAGGTTCTGTCCACACTCATGTCCCTTCCAACAGCTCAGCCCTCCCTAATTCAAGCACACTGGGAGTGGGAAGTGCTGTGGGGCTGCCCAGGAAGGAACAGAATATTTGTCCAGCCTTCATTTCACTGCCTTGTGAAACCTGCCTTACCTTTGAGTGTCTCTTGGTAAATTGCCAGATTCTTCTGGGGTGGGGGTTGAATCAATTCCATTCCTGCAGCTCTGAAAAAGGCTCTCTCTTCTAGTTTTCCTGAGGTGAGAGACATGGGAAGTTGGGAAACAATAAGAAAACATCTTGTTCTCCCAAGCATCTCTGCTCAAGTGAGCTGTGTTGGGGGCTGTCACTAGAATGTGGGGGCCTGGTTACCAGTGTTCCAAGTTCTGTAGGATTATATCTCCAAAGAATGAAGGTACTTCTTGGGGTCCCATTACTTGTCCTACTTAGATAAAATCTCTCCTAACCCTGATACCTCTTCAGCCTCCTCTCTTATGTCATCAATTTATCTCTACAGTTATGCAAACACTGTCCCCCCTGCAGTGTTTGGGGAAGACCTGGGAAATTCAGGTTCCCAGTATTGAGGAGATAGGGCTGGCTTCAGACATGTCTCCTTTTCCTGTCATATCTGTATACCTGGATGAGTCATTGTACCTCTTGGGCCTCCTGAGTCTCCTTGCTAGAACCATAAGGATCATTCGAAATTCCACTCCCTAGGAACTTTAGCAGAAGTACATGGAATAATATCTATAAAATTCATGAGCTAATGTGACAGATCACTAATACGTGGACTTTAATGATGGAAGAATTACGTGAAGGAATAGAAAGCAGCATAGATTTCAATTCAAAACAGGGCTGGTTCTTGACGATGTGATCATGGAAAAGTAACCTAACTTCTTGGTTTTGTTTCCCAGTCCCCAACACAATGACCTTGAAATTCAATGAAAATCAGATATCACCATCTAAATCAAAACCCTTCAATGGTTACCCATTATATTTTGAGTCAGATTGAGTGCCTTCTTTTAGTTTATGTTGTGGAAAGCCTCCAAATAGTTTTCAAGTATCTCTGCCTCCTGATATACATGTTCTCACCTAATCTCTTCCTCTTGGACTTAGTGACTCTCTTCTTATCAATAGAATATGGTCAAAGTGATGCTATATCATTTTCAAGATTGATAAACAAAACACCTGTGATTTCTTTCTTGCTAAATCTGTCTTTCGTTATCTCTCCCTATCTATATCTTTATCTCTCCATCTATATTCTCTACCTTTCTCACATATACTACTCTGGGGAAACAGACTATGATGTTCAGAGGCCCATATTGTGAGAAACAGAGGGAGGGCCTGATAGACAGAAAGGAATTCAAGCCCTCAGTCTAAACTGCCAATAACACATGATTGACTTTGGAAGCAGATCCTTTCCAAGTCAAGCCTCAGTTGGGACTACTCCTCAGTCTGGGAGAGATATTGGAGCAAAATAACCCAACTTAGCCTTGCCTGAATTCTTTGTTCAGAGAAACTGTGCTATAACAAACATTTGTGGTTTTAAGCCAATAAATTTAATCGTAGTGTTGTCACATACTAATAGAGAACTTATATAATCTACCAGGTCCCAGGATCTGTCCCTCCCCTCCTACCTCCCTCCCCATCTCTCCTCCCAAGCTCCTTTCATCTACACTGGCCTCCTTTCCAACCTCCTCTCAGGACAAACTCACTTCAGCCTCAGAGTCTGCAAACTTGTGCCTTCTCCTAGCACACCGTTCACAGACTTGTGCAAGTCTGGCTCCTGTTTCTCATTCTGGTTGCAGCATGAATTCCACCTCAGTGACTCCTTTCAGGCCCACCCATCTGGTGTCTCCCAGCCCCACCTTGTAGCACGCTGCTTGGTTTTCATTATGGCTCTTGCTCTTCTCTTTCATATGTATATGTTTACTACTTTCTTCCATCTCTACCTGCATACATTGTTCTCCTGGAAAGCAGGGAGAAACTTGATCATTTTTACCACAGGACCCAGGGTCTAACCCAGCACCTGGCACTGGGTGAGGGCTCATGGCATAGTTGCTATGTGAATAAATGATATGATCACTGAGAACTTCTACCAGGCTCACACTACCTTAGACTTTGTAAATTGATGCCAAACTCCCAACAAATTTAAAAATCAGTAAAGTCTATCTGACAATAGAAGCTAAGACCAGCTACAGAATGGGAAAATATATTGACAAAGGTATCACCCCGGAAAGTAATGGTATCCATAAGAGTTAGAAAATAAAATATCTACCAATGCAAAACCAAAATAAAATGACCAAAAAATATAGACAAAAGGAATATGACCAAACAATTCACAGATGAGAAAAATCATGTGATAAATAATTTTATAAACTGCATCATAAACAATCAATGAAATGCAAATAACCAATACAATTTCTCATATATAAAATTCCTTTAATCAAACTCTATGCAGTGGGACCACAATATGTAAAAATAGAGACTCTCTTCCAGTGTCAGTGGGGGTGCTCTTTGTCTAACCACTTGGCGGTCATGATGGTCATTTGGATGACATTTGAAAATATCAAAAAGCAATGATATAGCTCTTCCATTTTTCATATTCTCTTCATATCAATAAGTGTATTTCCCCCAAAATATTCACAAAACTATAACTAATGGAAGGAAAATGCTGGAAAGAACACAAATATCAACCAAAAGGAGAATGGATTAAAAAAATAAATCCACATATATTACAAATCAGTGGTAAACAACAGTGAAACTTAATTTACTAGGCTACAGTATATTTGACCAAATGGAGTCTTTCAAGGAATTATTTGAGTCAAAAGGCAAGGTGCAGAAAGATACAGACAGTATATTGACATATGCACTCATTTTTGTGAACTGGTATAAAATCTATATTGCTAAAAAACACACAGGTTGCTACTGAAATTTTGTAAATGATTGGAAATAGAAAGAAGACCAAAGGTGATTGGATACACTTGATTTGATTAGACAAACTGTCCAATCACATGAAGTTTGATCACTATAAATACTTGCCTGTGAAGGAAACATCCCTCACATACACTTCCTTACTGATCCTGGAAGGTGCATTGCTTCCAGCAGAGTGTGCCCAGCATCCACACACCAGAGATCTGCTGGTATCACTATCACAGGTGGATTTCTAGTCAGTTTCCATTTTGGACCTCAGTTTATCCCTCAGAGAAACACTATGTTGGGGGAAATGTGTAGCAGTATGGCTTTAGGTGTTGGATTAAGTATTACTTAATTTATAGTAGTATTTTTGGACTTTGATGCATAAATTAAGTGATTCTAAATGCTAAGTATTACATGAAGGTTCGAATTTCAAGGAAATTTGGCTTGGACTATAAATGAGTAGTGATGGAAGACTGGTTGTGCCAAAGTCGTGTAAAGAATAAATAATTGATTTGTTCATTCTCAATTCAAATATTTTCATACCATATTAATTAGAAACCAATGAAAAATAGGATGCTGAGGGAAAGAAGTAATTATAACATTCTATTCCTTCTACTGTAAAATTCCCAATCTAATGGCAGAGAAAAAAATTTTTAAATGTTAATTTGTTATTGGTAAATGCCTTCTCTCATGCCAAATATACCATTTGAATTTTGAAGAGAAAAGCATACTTTAATCTAGGTTTTAACTGTGGTTGCCACTAGATTATAAGTAGCTTCTCAGAGTGTCCCATTCTTTGTACCTCTGGATAAATGTTGTCTTTCTTTTTCTTAACACTGTCTATTGAGATAGAGTTTCACAAAGTCTGGCAAAGCAGGTGCTCAAGGGTGCTAACCTAAATTCACTATAATTTGCATATCTTGATTAACCTGGGATTCTATTCAAAGGGAAATCAATCAGAAGAGAGTCAATGTCTCAGAAAAGGCCATCATTTGTGAGAGCAGAATGGGAGTGGGATTAACTCCTCATCCCATTGGGAAAGAAGTTGCATGAAGGACTTTTTGTGTATCTACATGAAATATTTTTTCTTTTCTTGTGCTTCGGGAAACCCAACAACTAATACCTGAGGACATTGGACATGAAGCCCCATGGAGTCTACGCAGACAGGAGGTCTGTTGGGGTATTGCTTTTAACTTCAGTTCCACAGACTCCATAAGCCCAAATCATGAAGACATGACAGAAGTAACCATTGGGGCAGGGAATTTCCCAACCAGAGGAGGATGCCAATGTAAGTTTAGGCTTGGTCTTCTCAGAAACCAGGGGGCTGCATGTACCACAGAGAGTGGGTTTGAAAATAGAAAGATCTCTGTCTGTAACCCATGATTCTCTGCCTATCCAAGACTGTCCTGGCTTATGATGCACCAGGCAGACATGATGTTTCAGAGCCTCTGAGGTGCAACATCATTCCCTACTGACCTGTACAACGAGGTGATTGTCCCATAGTGAAACTGCCCATGAATTTCTTTAATACCCTAATGGTTCAACCCTCTGCCCTGTTTCCTTAGCAATGCCATATTTGTTTTTCTCCCAAGGTTAACATTGCCCTATTTAGAAACCCGTCAAACAAGGTAGAGTAGCTTCAGTCAGTAGCTGATCACAAAAGTTAGTTAAGCATATAATGGGATTTTCCCATTCCTACTGCAGACTCATTTTAGTAGTAGAATGAACATCACTGAAATTTTAGTTCATTATAATAGTAATTTGTATGCCTCTAGGTGGGATTTAGATGCCATTTTCTCTACATGCATCATGTATGACCAAGCATATAGCTTTCCCTGTTAAACATGTAATTCAACAGAGCATACCCAAGATGCAACCCCTCCCACCTCTCATTTTCCATAACCCAACCCCTAACACTTCCTCTACACAAGCCAATATAATGCCATTCTACTCTCTGTTGGGATGGCAGATCTGAGACATCCAATCTTCTGTCTTCCACCAATTTAATAAACCTCTTTCCTTGAGTGACCAAACTCAGAGTGGTAGTCAATTCTCTTGGCATGGCATGGACCCAGAGGATCTGTGAGGGGATCCCCTAAAGTTTGGCAACTCATTTGGGACACTGTGACCTCTGAGAAGATTGTTGCCTGGTGGACTTATTGGCCCCCAAGTTGGGACACCCCTGAGCTCAGCCCTGTGTCTGCATGATCACCTTGTCTACAAAAGTTGATATTAAGATTCCTCTGCCTCTGGCATTGAGGATCCTGAGAGCCGCCAGTCAGGAAGGAAACAGGCAGCACACAAGATCCCTGCAGACTCAGTAAATAATGATTTTCTAATCAAAATTATTAGTTGTTCTCTAGAGTGATGGTCTAAATCTCCCAATGAAGCTGTAGGTGCCTAGATTGCCCCTGGTCCTTGGTTTTGGCTTAGGTTTGGAGCCAGGTGGGCCCATGAATGTAGGTTAGAGTTCTACACCAGAATCTATCACCTAGGTATAGGAGAATTCCCATGGGAATCCTTGTTGTGTACTAAAATTCTGATCAATAAACTTAAAATGTAACTCACACAAATACTGACAGGAAGTCACAATGGGCAATAAACAGAGTTCTAGAATAAAAGGGAAATGTCATCCTCTAGCTTACATCTTAAAACATTGGGAACAATTTGATTATGAACCCCCATGACTGAAAAGAGAATATTTCTGAGTAAAAGTACATGGCCACAGTATAAATTAGAGCATGGCCAGGAATGGCCACCAAAGGGATCTCTTGAATACAATGCTATTTTACAACTAGAAACATATTATAAAAGACTTAGTAAATGGGATGAAATACTGTATGTTCAATGTTTGGGCATGGTTTTAGGATAGCAAGTTACAGGCCTAATACAATCTCCAAACAAAGAAAAGAGAAGAAATGATTTCCTGATTCCAACCCCTAAGACAAAGTGCTGGACTTGTTCGTTGTTCCCACTGCTTCTCCTGTATCTTATTAAGGAGGAGAAAAAAAGGGGGAGGGTGATCCTGAACTGTCCTTAGATGCCCCAGAAATGGCTTCCCCACCTCTTACTCAGAGTGGTACCCAATTTGGCCAGGGTGTTCTCCTACAGCTGAACAATTCCAACTAAGGTGGGTGCTAGCTGTGATTGTTGAAGCCATACAAGAAGTTACATGTTTTTACACACCTCATTCTCCACTTTAGACTTATAAAATTGGAAGAATTGAGTCCCAAGTTACAAGGAAGATCCCAAGAAAATGGAAAATATATTCAATTCTTATTGCAATTCATAATCCTAGTTGAGTGGACATACAGGCCTTATTGAATGTGCTGCTAATTTCAGAAGAAAGGAGAATAGTGCTAGAAAAAGACCATGGCCAATATAATGTCCTGAAAGATGGAGGATTAGAGAGGCATTGAGATCACTTCTCTCAAAGCAAAATAGTTAGAGGACAAGTAGAGATTGTCTGGAAGACTGTTCTGGGCTAAGGACACCAGAGGAAGACTA
>JAQZBX010020196.1:0-33188 GCA_029593785.1 Cabassous unicinctus
ATAATCTATGGTAAAGTGATAGAGTATAGTTGCATTTTGAAGGAAAGTACACATGGGTAGTGATATTACTGGGTTTGTGGGGCAGGGTTGACAGGTGGGTAGATTAGGCAGGGTGGTTAGAATACCCAGGGCATGTAACTATGAATCTTGTCATCCAATGAGTCAAGACAGGGGGTGTCATGTGCCCCAGGGAGATGGGGAGGAAGGAACAGAAAAGATCAAACAGGGAGTATTTAGTGATCAGGGGAAATGTTTTTCATTACCTTACAGTGATGGACACAGTACATGGTAAATATCATCAAAAATTAATAAACTGTACCATCTAAATTGTAAACTATACTGTAAACCATTGACAATGTTTAGTAGCTGTGTTTTACTATCTGTATAACAGTTATGTCAATGCCACCATCCACAAATAAAAAGGTTTTAATATGGGGTGAGAAAAGGGAGAGGAGGTTGGGTATATGAGAGACTCTAGTATTCTATGTGTGACTTTGCTGTGACCTAAAACTTCTTTGAAAATTAAATGAAAATTTGGGAGACACTGAGGAATGAGCGGAGAAAGGTGCCACAGTACAGACTGGACACCCAATAGTGCAGTGATAAAAGGAAAAAAAAAATTAAAAAAAATTTTTTTTTTCCAATATTTGGAATCTCCCAATTCAGTAATTATATTTTATTTTTAGTTTTTTTTCCTGAGTTTGCAAGCATTTTATCTCTTGCATTTAAGCTTATCATTATTATTTCATTTTCCTATTAATTATATTTTGTTATTATATGGGCTTCATCTTCAAGGAAGTTTTAGATCACAGAAGGGTTACAATGGGGCCTGCAGAGGATCATTGGTAGGGAGTGTCTGGGATGGGGGTTTCCTGCGAGGAAGTTCATCTGAATGTACATGAAAGATATACAAAATTGTTCAAATGATCAAGGGATGGGGCACGGTCACGGTGGGGAGAAAATCACTCAATAAATGAGGGAATACTGAATTCCCAGCCTGGAGAGCTCTGCCACATTCTCCAAGGGAGCAGCAACAGTCCCCCGAGGGCAGGGGCAGTGTCTGGCAAAAGAGGATCATCCACTGATGGGTTCTTGTTTTAATGACTAGCCTTATGAGTCTTTGCTCTTGAAATTGAAACTTAGCCTACTCTTATGGTGTGCCTAAGGGTTGCCACCTGAGAGCCTCCTTGTTGCTCAAATGTGGCCTCTCTCAAAGCCAAACTCAGCGTATGAATGCATTACGTTTCCCCCAGCGTGGGACGTGACTCCCGGGGATGAGCCTCCGTGGTAACAAGGGATTAATACCAAGTGCCAACTGGCAATACGACTGGAAAAAGACCTCAAATAAAAGGGGGAAAATGTAAATACATATGATTTCATGTGGATAATAGACTTTAAAGAGAGTCAGGAGGTCATCCCAGAGGTAATGCTTATAAACACCTCAGTAGGATCTCATAGAACACCAAAGTGGATATCACTCCACACAGAGGGGCTCCTAAGGGCTCTGGAGACTTCCAGGTCCTATATAAGGTGGGATATCTCCAGAGATTGATACCTTATCATTCAGCTATACTTAGGACTCTGTGCTCCTGAGAGTGACAGAGTCAGACTTGAATAAGTCTTCCCTGCACATGGTCCATCAGTCCCTTCTATTCAAACCTATATGTGATGCTGGAGTTTGTAGGTGGACTTTCAGAGAGTGGAGCCTCTGGCCTGTCCATGTGCCAGCTGTGCTGGAATCTTGGTGGAGCTGCAACTCCTACTCTACAGCTCAATGGACTCACCCAAGTCACCTGGTGAGGAGACGATGATGGACAACAGCTATCCCAGGGAATGGGGAGAGCCTACAGCTGCAGCCACGATAATCCCACCCACCGTATCCATTGAATATAAGCCCAGTCTCACTTGCAGGTGGAGTGGACCTCACCATCCCTGACTCCTGAGAATTGGGGAAAGAGCTATGGATTAGAGTGGACTTAATGGTATTCTGTTGTAGACATATTGTGATTCAAGCAATGTTAGAAATTATAACAGTGAGGTGGAGCCAGTGGCTACTAGATGCTTTTGGGGCAAGGAAGGGAAAAGCAGTTGTAATACAGGGCTGTTTTTAGGACTTTGGGATTATCCCGAGTGATATTACAATGACAGATGTAGGCCATTTTACATCAGCATATACCATGCAGAACTGTGTGGGAGAGAGTCTGGCCTATGATGTGAACTATGGTCTATGCTTAGTGCAAAGCCCCAGGATGTGTATATCCATTGCAGGTGATGTGCCACACTAATGAAAGATGTTTATGTGGGATGTTATGGGAGGTGTGGGAGGTGGGAAACCTAGGAATCCCTGTAATTTTTGTGTAACATTTATGCAATCTAAGCATCTTTTAATATATATATATATATATTTTTTAAAATAACATTTACGTAAGCCCTTTGTGTGTGCTATAGCACATGTAACAGATTTTCTTAGAGTTTAAGTTTCCACCCAAATACTCAAATTTTCTCCTACAGTTTTCAGAACATACCATGTTATAAACTTACCTTAGATGACATAGTGAAAATTTTCATCCACAATAAAAAAATTTTTTTAATCTAATAATCTAAGTCCATGATCACCAGTAAATTTGAGTCAGAGTATGAGATCTCAGTAGTTTTTCAGAATCTAACATATCTACTGCAGATATTAGAGTTCTCCCTGAGCTTCGTGTTACATCTCATATGGGAGAGCAGAGCGGTATGGGGAAAAGTTTTCCAGGGTGCAGCTGTGAGAACTGTCATGAGTTCTCAATTCAGTAAAAAGTTTGTCAGCGTTGAAAGGCTACCAGACCACCAAGTCTGTCTTTCTCAATATTTATGTTAATCTTTATCTTGCAGTTAAAATAAATATGTGGTACAGAATTCTCTGATTCTAAACCATTTTGAAATAATTATTCTTAAATTTTATCTCCATGTACATTGTTTAGGTATTTGAACATATTCTCTAGATTGTGATAGGTATTTAATCAATAACAGTCCTAAAAATTCATCTACCAATTTGAGGGAAGGTGCTATTATGATCACTGCAATTTATAGAGGCATAAAGAAACTTGAGTACATTCACCTGAGAAGAAATATTATCATTAAAAGAAATAGTACTTGTTGACCATAGATATAATAAAGAAAACTCCTATGAAAATTTTGCAGGCATAAATGATGGAGGAAGGAATTATTAGCCATACACTGTTTATGTGGTGACATAGTGGTGACAAAGACAGAGGTAGAAATGGTGAGGAGTAAAAATAAACTGATCGGTTTTGAATATTGGGCCTATTCATTAATATCCTTAAACCTTATTTTCCTTATCAGTACAACTGAGAATTTGTTACATAATTCTGAAATATAATCAAAAGTACAAGAGTTAATATGAAATACTCTTTTCATACATGGTTCATTCCACACAGGTTATTTTTCTATTCCTTTATTTCTTCTTTGAGCAAATGGTTTAGCAGATGCTGAAATTGTCATGCACACATGTAAACCAACTCAAACGAAGAAATAAACAATAACCAGAAGAACACAACATAGATTTAAAGAGGGTGACCATGTACACTTAAATTTTTATAATTAATGGGAAAAAAGTTATTTTGATACTAGACTGCCTATTTAAGGTAATGCTTAACAGTAATCCTTAGCCTGATTTTGTCTTTCATTAGAAAACATAGTAAAAAGGGTTAATTTATATCTTTCATAGATTGCATGCCCTTTGTGCGTGCTATAGCACATGTAACAGATTTTCTTAGAGTTGAAGTTTCCACCCAATACTCAAATTTTCTTCTACAATTTTCAGAACATACCATGTTATTAACTTACCTTAGATGACACAGATGAATCCTTTTTTTGTTGTTTAGGATGCCAGGTTGTCTGAAAGATAGTAAATTCTTATTTTTTGTTGATAAACATGAGAAGGGCTATTCCTTGATAGGAATATGGAAGAAAATACATAAGCACCAGAATGAGACTCAATGAAATTCACTGCCAACAATTAAAGTTTCATTATTTTAACTCTACTCTTTTCAACTAGAATTATTTTTGTAAAATCTATGCACTTAAATCTATTAAATGATTTAGTGTGGTAAATCATTTTACATTAATCCATTTATCTCATGCTGCAAGAAAATGAAATTAGATGGGTTAAGTGTAAATAGAATACAATCATGCTAATGCATGTTAGTGGGGCTTTCTGCAAACCATAGTGGCATATTTAATTCACTGGCCATCAATTCTGAGTTGATTTCACCTTAGTTTTAGGTTGTAATAGGAAGAATTCCCCCTGAGATACTCACTCTGACAATTCTTCTCCAATATCCAAATCTGAAGAAAATGTAGAGCACTATATTACTAATTTAAGCACACATGTGTAATTCTCAAAATATTTGGATATCAAATCATCTTATAACTTTCTACAGATTTTCAGATGGAGTGTACTCTATATTTCCCATAAACCCATGAGGGATGCAAGAAGTGGATCTTTATTCCATAGAAAGTAAGTTGGGACTTTTTAATGCAGATTTAACATCTGCCCACTAGCTATGAATAAAAATAATCAGAAAGGATTTTGAAATTCCTGCAAAAGCTAACACAAGATTTAAGTCTTAGGAGTCATCTGTTTCATGACTATTCCTGAGGAAGATTTGATTGGAAGAATAGAACATGAATTTATGTGAAAATGCAAAAATTAAAAGGTTTGAAAGCTCTTAGAAAGTATATACCCTGAGGCCATCTAATCATATCCTTGGCAAATGTTCCTAAACCATTGCCCATGGTAATGTCCTTTGTGTCTCTGGGCATTTACTTTGCAACTTTGACTTGGCCTGGTTCAGATAGTTTCTCTGGAGGCCCCAAAATGCTATCATCAGACACATAGTTCAGGAAACTCTGAGGGCTCTGTGGTTGCCTAACTTTCTGAAGAGTAAGAGGACATATGACTATGATGTAGCCTAGAATGTTATCAAGTTAGCTACCAGGAAAATCTGATTTGAAGAATAACAAAGAGCACAAAGATAAGCAATACCATCCAAATATTGACCATTATAAAGAATAATCTAGATGAGTAGAAGGAGACAGATTAATAAAATCAGTGACCTGCAAGATCATGACTGAGAATAGATTAAAGTTAATTGTTGCCAGGGACTAACATTGGTGGAATAGATGGTTGAGGAATGGAAGACAAGAGAAAATAAAAGAAAAAAAGGTAAATATTTTTACCTTATGCATCTCAGATATAAGAAAGCTATATCAAGTGAGAACATATTCAAAATGTCAGAGGCGTTTCCCTGTTTATCACAAGGTTCTTTCTCCTATGTCACTGCATTGGCACAGGATGTAGAGTCTCAATCCCTAAATGCACATGCGAAGCTCAGTTGGTCTTTCCCTCTATTCCATTCAAATATCCATTTATTAAAAATTTTCTCAGACATTTAAAACTTCAGGAAATCAGTATTTTACAGTAACAATCTGGATCAGATCAACTTTCTTAGAAAAAATAATTCAAATAATAATTCATGGAGAGAATATTGGGCAATTTTAGTTCATCATATCACTTACCATCACAATAATGCATATTTTTAATTAAGTACTATAAACTCTATTATTCAGATAAGGACAATGATGTTTCTAGAGGTTGATAACCAGTTCAAAAGTGAGCAGCAGATCAAGACTTTGTGAATTTATTTAAGTGAAAGAAATGAGTAATTCTAAGTTCAATTCTTGCTTTCAGGCTTTAAAATTTAAGGAAATCTGAGGTAATAAAGGATTCTGTCACTGGAGAATGAAGGATATAAGAACCCAGTGTTTGATCCTTAACTTCACCCTAATGTCTATGGCTGATCACTCCTCACTCAGGTTCACTGGTATTAATACACAGCAGGAAGTAGCTTGTTGTACTCTCCTCCCCCCACAAAAACACATCTGGATACTCATTGCAGATAGGTTCCTCAGTTGCAATGTGTAACATTACCAATTCAATCCTGAATATATGTCCTGTCATTGCAACTTGTTTTACTGCAAATTTTTAATTTTGATGAGATGGAATCTATCTATCTATCATCTACCTATATCTATCTTTATTTTAACTATATATATTTAACAATATAATATTCAAAAAAGCATGATTTTGGAATCATATTTAAGGACTTTTTGCCTAATCCAAGGTCAGAAAATTTTTCACACTTGTTATTCTAAACACTTTGTAGTAAAATTCATTTGGAAATAATTTTGTATGATGTGTAAGGTATAACACCAGGTTGATTTTTACTGTACATATGGATGTCCAAATGTTCCATCACAATTTACTGTAAGGACTATCCTTGCTCCACTGAAATACCAAGAGAACTTTGATGAGATTTAGTTGATCACATGTGTACAGGTCTACTACTATATTTTCTGGTCTGTTTCTTTGCCTAGTTGTTTGTCTTTATGAAAACAATATACTTTGTTTTGATCACTGTAGCTTTATAATATAACTTGAGACCATGTAGTATAAGTTCTCCAAATTTGTTCTTTTTAGAAAGTCTGGGAGATTGTCTAGATCTATTTTATTTATGTATAAACATTAAAATCAGTAAATTTATAATTTTCCCTAGTTTAGAAATGGTTTGGAATTGCATTGACATAGATATTAAATTGGGGAGAATTGAAATCTTAATAATGTTGAGGCATCCAACCATGAGCAAAATATTTCTTTAATTTTATTAAGGTTTTTCCATTCTCTCAACATAATTATACTTGGCAATGCCTATGTCTTGCAACATTATATGTCACAGTTATATACAAGTATTTAATATTTTGATGCTATTTTAAATGACTGTTTTCATTGAATTGTGTTCCCCTCAAACTATGTTTCACTCCTTATCCCTTTTCCAGTGAATGTGACCTTTTTTGGAAATAGGGTCTTTGAAGATGTAATTAGTTAATATGAGATGAATCTGGGTTAGACTAGGCTGTGATAGAATGTGACCTTCTTGTAAGAGGGAAATTTGAATGCAGAATCAGATATATGGGAAGAATGTTCTGTGAAGATGGAGGCAGAGATTGGCATGATGAGCGTACAAACCAAGGTTCACCAAAGATTTCCAGGAACCCCTAGAAGCTAGAGGATTCAAGGAAATATTCTCACTACAGATTTCTGAAGAAGCATGGCCCCAATGACAATTTTTTTTTTTTACTTCTAGTCTTCACCATGTTAGGCAATATATTTATGGTCTTTTAAGCAACCTAGTTTGTGGTTCTTTGTTACAGTAGCTCTAAAAAATTTAAAGTGAATTTCTAAAAGTTCAATTACTGATTGTTGTTACTAGTACAAAATTAAAGTTTATTTTTATATGTTGAACTTATCCTGAAACTATGCTAAACTCACTAATTTAAAAAAGGAATTTGATAAGATATTTACATATGATATGATCATCTATCTAGAAAATCTGAAGGGATATATAGCAGCTGTTATAAATAATAATTATGAGAGAAATCGTGGTCAAATAGAATTAGAGCTAGAAGTGACTGTATATAATTGGTTTTATTTCTTCTTTAATATTTACTATAATGCACTGTTTAAGCACTCTGGATATTAGGCTTCATGTTGAGATGATATAAGACAAAAAAATCTATCTTTTTTGAAACAAATAAGGCCACTGAGATTATCCATTTTTTATTTTTTCAACTTGTCATCTGATATCATTCAAGATAGTTTTCCATTCTATTTAAGTTGTTGAATTTACTAGAATTGATAAATTCATAATTTTCTCTTACTATCATTTAAAAACCAATAGGTCTATAGATTGATCTCCACTAGATTAAAAAATAAGGAAGTGTTAACTACTGATATATATATATCCTAGGTAACAAGATTTAGGAAAATATAAACAAAGTAAATTCAAGCTATACTGAGAAAAGAAAATAATAAAATAAAGAGAAAAGTGACTTAAAATTAACACTCATTCCAGGAAGGTGCTTCAACATTGGACATTAAAACAGAGGCCAGTGTTTCCAGTTTGCTTTCACAATCACCTTATGATGATATGGGAGTTCCACTTTCTCTCTATATATTAATATTGAAAGATGGCATGTTAGCAGAATGAAGTGAAAAGTCACCTTCTTCACTTCCTATTGCTAATCTCCATTTGCAATAATTTGGTTATACCATTTATTACTCACAAGTTCTTTTCCTTTCTTATGGTTAGTTTTACAATGCCAGCCTCTAAAAAAGCATCCTGCTGCTGCAGTGCAATTCATGCTTAAATGATGTTAAAAGTATGGGTAACATGTTAATGTTTTCTAAAATTTTATTCATTATTGAACATCCTAATGCAGTTAAGAGCTTTTTAGTAGCCAGCAGTATACTTTTTACCTTGAGACAACTTGCATTTCTTTTATAAATCTAAGGATATACTTTATAGATATTATGATAAATCTTATGTTTATATGCAATCACTATGAATTGCAATAGTAATTTTATATGTTAGTTTACTAAACATGAATCTTGTTAATTTTATATTTTGTTACTTACACTTTACAGGATCATAGGAAGAAATGGAATTTTTCCTCTAAAGAGGCTTTTTGATACTGAAGATAGCAACACTGTAAATCAATAAACATCCAGTACTGAAGGATGATAAGATGGGGCCTTAAGTTTTCCTGTGGATGTCTATAAATTATGTATATCAGTTGAACATTGTCAAAGATATGTAAATCAGCATAGTTATGTATAACTTAAACTTGATTTATAAGGTCTTAACTCAGGCTGTAAAGGTTCATTGACATTTCATAAGAAGCTTTAGAAAATATTCTATTTTTAAGCAGTGTGTATATGTCAACTTAGGTTATCATTCACTTTGTGCTTTCTACTTTCAGATCCTTTATTATAATTTAGAATTTTTTCCACTCTAGTGTCTGTGGCTGCTGTGTGTTTTCACTCTGATTATATATATTTTTTGTTTAATAGCTGCACGAATGATTTGTTTTGAAATTGAGTTTGATGTTTTCAAAGCAAGGATTGTGATTTTTGTTAGAATTAAATATTAAAAGCATTAAGGCTACATTTTCAGGTCAAAACACATGAGAGATAAGCCTTCTTTGAGGACATATTCTTAAGCATTCTGAATCTTAAATATATGTGAAATGCTTGGAAGAAAGTAATAAGGAAAATTGAATAATTTCAAAATGTTTATTGAGTCAATGATTCTTTACTATCTCATATGTTAATTAGAATAATTAGAATCACTTTTCAGATTTTTCACTGTACATTTTTCCTCAGGAAGTTTGTGCAGTGTTTTAATTTAGTTTGGCTACTCTAAAGGGCAATCGGTTCTTAGTTTAAAACTCTAACCAAACTAACTGGTCTAACAACATATATTGAAAACAATTAAAGCATTAGAAAATTTGGGAATATTTTGCTGATACTTTTTTGTTATTTATAGAATTATTTGTGTATTTATCATACTTCTGGAAATATATGCCCTTCTTAAAACTATTAAAATAACCATGCATTTAATAACATGGCCTATCTGTAGAACTGAGTATTTTGGACTAGGCTACCTGTGGCAGAGTCAGTGTTGTGTTTGGGGTAAATGTAGTAACATTTAGTTTCCTAATTTTATCTTAGTCTTTTATGAGGTAGAAAACAAGTATAGGTTTTAAATGTTTTGCTATAAAAGGAAAAATACATATTAATATTAAAATAATTTATGTGGCTGTGAATCATTTACTACAGACCTAAGTGTATATGAATATATTAATAATCTTCCATTAAGTGTCAAAAAAGGAAATATACTAAGTGTAAGATACTAGACAAAAGTTACTACATATTCTTTGACTCCATTAATACAAAATATAAATACAAATAAATTAGAAAAGCAGAAACAGAAGAGCATCTATGTGTGACAGAGGAAATATAGAGAGATTGAGAGGTGATTATTAAGGCTATAGTATTTTTGTTTTTTATTATTATTTTTGGAAAAATGAAAATTCTCTAATAATGATTGAAGTGCTGATTGTACAAATTTATGATTATAACAAATACCATTGATTGCACATTTTTGATGGATTGTAAGCATTATGAATCTGTATCAATAAAATTGATAAAAAATAATTTATGGTTGTGAATCATTCATTCATTTTTTTCCAATAATTGATATTGTATATTCCTAATGCTATGAGATATGTGTGTTACTTTGAAATCTTTCAAATGAAAGCTGCAAAGCACTGTATTTGATCAGGACTATTTAATTTCAATTCATTCACTTTGTTTGACAAACAGACACCACAAAAAGCAGGTGCTACAAACAGCAGATCCTGCAGCCACCACAACCAAAAGATGCTGCAACAAGCAGATGCCTCAACCACCTCAAAGAGTAGATGCCGCAATGAGCAGAGGCCTCAATGAGCAGATGCTGCAGTGAGCAGACTCCACAACCAGCAGCCAATGCAGCCAGTGAAGAATGGATGTGGCTCAGACTGTTGGGCACTCACCTCCTATGTGGGAGATCCCAGGTTTGGTTTCTGGTGCCTCCTAGAAAAGGTGAGCAGACACAGTAAGCAGAAGGGTGGATAATAAATAAATAAATAAATGAATAAATAAATAAATCTTAAAAAAAAAAACAAAGCCTGATGAAGATTTTATCAAAAAAAAAGAAACAATTACAGACCCATTCCCCTAATGAATATACATGCAAAATTCCTCAACAAAATAGTTGTTAATCAAATCCAATAGCACGTTAAAATAATTATTCATCATGTCCAGGTGGATTTCTTCCAAGGCATGCAAGGTTGGTTCAACACAAGAAAATCAATCAGTGTAATAAATCACATTAATAAATCAAAAAAAAAAATCACATGATCAACTCTATTGACATAGAAAAGGCATTTCCAAACTACAGCATCTTTTCTTATTAAAAAACACTCTGAAATATAGCTATAGAAGAAGCCATTCTCAATATCATAAAGGGCATATATGAAAACCCCAGAGCTACTATTGTACTCAACGGTGAAAGGCTGAAAGCTTTCCTGCTGATATTGAGAACAAGACATGGATGCCCACTGTCAACACTGTTATTCAACATTGTGCTATAAGTTCTCATTAGAGCAGTCAGGCAAGAAAAATAAATAAAAAGGCATTCAAATGGGAAAGGAAGAAGTAAAACTTTTGCTATTAGCAAATGATATGATCCTATACCTAGAAAGTACTGAAAATTTTACAACAAAGCTACTAGAGCAAGTACACAAGTTCAGCAAAGTGGTGGAATACAGAGTAATATGCAAAAATCAGTGTTGTTTCTATGCAATAGTTATGAGCAATCTGGGGAGGAAATCAGAAAAAAAATCCATTTATAATAGTGACTAAAAGAATCTAATATTTAGGAATAAACTTAACCGAGGACAAAAAAGACCTATATTCAGAAAACTACAAAATAAAGCTAAACAAAATCAAATATTACCTAAATAAATGGAAGGAGTTTCCATGGTCATGGGCTGGAAGACTAAATATAATTCAGATTTAAATTCTACTCAAATAGATTTACAGATTCAATGTAATCCAAATAAAAATTCCAACAACCTTTTTTGGAAAATGGTAAAGTCAATTATCAAATTTCTTTGTAAGTTTAAGGGACCCAAAATGGCCAGAAATATCTTTAAAAAGAAACAGGAAGTGGAAACTCATTTCCAGACTTTAAATAATACTTAGCAAGAGTGGTAAAAAGATCATGGCACTGGCATAAATACAGACATATATAACAATGGTCCAAATTGAGAGTTCAGAAATAGAACCTCACATATGTGGTCAAGTGACTTCTGGCAAAGCTGTCAAACCCACCCAGCTGGGTCAGAACAGTCTATTCAACCAGTTGTGCTAGGAAAACAGGATATCCATAACTGAAAGAAAGAAAGAGCACCCCTATCTCACACCTTCTACAAGAATTAACTCAAAATGGATCAAAGAACTAAATATAAAAGCTAGATCCAGTAAAACTGTATAAGAAAATATAAAGAAATATCTTCAAAATCTAGTGGTAGGTGGCAGTTTCTTAAATCTGATACCCAAAGCACAAACAATGAAAGAAAAATGGATAAATGGGATCTTCTCAAAATTATGTTTGTGTGTCAAGTTGCTTTGTCAAGAAGGTGAAAAGGCATCCTTCTCAAAACAAGAAAATATTTGGAAACCACATATCAGACAAGGGTTTCATTTCCATGTTAGTAAAAGAGATCATACAACTCAATGATAAAGAGACAAGAAACCCAATGAAAAAATAGGCAAAACACTTGAATAGACATTTTTGTAAAAGAGGAAAAACAAACGGCAAAACCACGTACACACAACAAAATTATGTTTAATATCCCTAGCTATTAAGAAAAGCAAACAAAAACTAAACTGATATATCATTTCCCACCTTGTATAATGGCCATTATAAAAAAAAAAAAGAAAAAACAGAAAAAAACAAGTGCTGAAGAACATGTAGAGTATTAGGAACATTCCTTCACTTTTTATGGGAATGTAGAATAGTGAAGCCTCTGTAGAAGACAGTTTAATGGTTCCTCAAGAACATAAATATAGAACTGTGATACGGTCTGGAAATTCCAGTACTCAATATATGCAGAAGAACTGAAATCAAGGATGTGTATTGACATTTTCAAACTGATGTTCATAGGCAAACTCAATATCATTAAAAGGTAAATTCTACCCAAATTGTTTCACAGATTCAAAATAATCCCAGTCAAAATTTCAAAAGCCTACTTTGCAGAAATGGAAAAATCAGTTATCAAATTTATTTTGAAGGGAAATGAACACTAGCCAAAACCATCTTTAAAAAGAAGAATCAAGTCAGTGGTCTCACACAACCTGACTTTTAAGCATATACAAAAATACAGTGTTCAAAACAGCATGGTATTTGCATAAAGATATGCATATAGATCAATGGAATCAAATCAAGAATTCAGAAATAGACATTCACTTCTAAGAACAATTGATTTTTTTAAGATTTATTTATTTATTTATTTCTCTCCACCCCTTTGCTGTTTGCACTTGCTGTGTCTGTTCTTTGAGTGCTTGTCTTCTTTATTCTTAGGAGGCACAGAACCGAACCCAGGACAGCCCATGTGGGAGGGAGGTGCCTAATTGCTTAAGCCATCTCTGCTCTCTGCTTTGTTGTGTCTCTCATTACGTTTTCCTCCTTGTGTCTCTTGGGTCATCATGGTGCATCAGCTCGATACACTCACCTGTTGTGTCAACTCACTGCCTTGCTCATCTTCTTTAGGAGGCACAGGCAACCAGACCTGGGACCTTCCATGTGGCAAGCAGGAGCTCAATCGCTTAAGCCACATCCACTTTCCAGATCAATTGATTTTTGACAAGACTACCAAGCCCACACAATTGGGACAGAAGAGTCTCTTCAACAAATGGTACTAGAACTGGATATCCATATACGAAAGAATGAAAGAAAGCCTATATCTCCACACTTGATACAAAAATTAACTCAAAATGTATTCAAGAGCTAAATATAAAAGCCAGGACTAAAAAAATCTTGGAAGAAAATGAAGGAAAACATCTTTAAGGTCTTGGGGTAAGAAGTAGTTTTGTAGCCCTTACACCCAAAGCATGAGCAAAGAAAGGAAAAATAGATAAATGTGACCCTTTCAAAATTAAATGCTTCTGTAATTCAAAGGTCTTTGTCAAAAAGGTAAAAAAGCAGTCTACTCAATGGGAGAAAGTATTTGGAATCCACATACTTGATAAGGGCTTAATAGACAAGATATATAAAGAATTCCTACAACTAGGAATAGCTAGGGATAAAAAGATGAATGACCGAATTAAAATGGGCAAAAGATATGATTAAATGTTTTTCCAAAGGGAAATATAAATGGCAAAAATATCACATGAAAAGATGTTCAACATCACTTGCTATTAGGGAAATGCAAATAAAAACTACAGTGAGATATCATTTCACATAGAAAATGGCCACTGTTAAAAAAAATTGAAAACTACAAGTGTTGGAGAGGATGTAGATAAATAGGAATGCTTATTCATTGTTAGTGGAAGTGTAGAAGAGTGCAGCTGCTGTGAAATGCTGGAAATTCCTCAGAAAGCTAAAAATAGAGTTGTCATATGATCCAGCAATCCTTCTCCTAGGTATATATTCAGAAAATCTGAAAGTATAGATATGAACATACATTTGGATACCAATTTTCATTGTAGCAATATTCACAATTGCCAAAAGATAGAAACAACCCAGGTGTCCATTAAAAATGGAAGATAAACAAAATGTGATATATGCATATGATACAATATTATTCACACGATGCAATATTATTCAGAAATGAAGTCATGATGCACATGACAGCATGGATGAAACTTGAAGAATATTTTTTAAGTGAAACAAGCTAGAAACAAAAGGACATATATTGTATGATCCCACTAATATTAATTAAACATAAAGAGAAAAGTCATGGAATTAATAGCTAGAAATCTGGCCACCAGAAAATAGAATGTGGATAAAGAATGGAAAGCAGTGGCTTAATTTGTGCAGAATTGGTAATAAGGTGGACTCTAAGTGCTTGGAATTGATAGAGGTAATGACAGCATTTTAGAGTGAATGCAATTAACAGTATCAATATCGAGGTATGATTGAGGTTGAAAAGGAAAGTTTAGGGTTGTGTATGTCAGTAGAAGAAAAGCTAAAGGATAAAACATGGGACTATATAGCATAGTGAACCCTGTTGCTGACAATGCCTGTGTTTAATAGCACAAATTCAAGAATGTTCTTCAGTGAAGCAGAAAATTTGTACGTTAATATTACAAGATGTTAATAATAGGGTTATATCTAAACTGAAGTGAACTTAAATTATGAACTGTAGTTAAAAGTGATATATGAATATTTTTCCATTTTAAAAAGAGTGAATTATTATGAGACAGAAAACTAGACACAAAGTAATGCATATTGTTTGTCATCATTTATATAAAATATAAATATAAATAATTTATAAAGCTGGGATTGATTAACAAATATGTATGGCAAGTGTTGGATAGAGAGATTGAAATGTAACTGCTAAGGGGTGTTTTTATTTTTCTTTTAGGAATAATAAAAATTCTTTAATATTGACTGAGATGATGAATACACAGCTCAGCTTTTATACCAAAGCCCATTGAATATACACTTTGTATATGTGTACATTATGAATATATCACAATAAAATAGCTAAAATACATATGGCAGCTTTTTAATAGTCTGCTATTTAAAATTGAAGTACTCCATCTTGGCAAGCAGAGACTATATATTATTTAATTGTTGGATGTATCATTTTGGCTGTATCTAAATCTGCCAATATATTCTGTGTTCTTCTAATTTTAGAACCAAATCCTATAATTTAATAAGAATACATGATAGATTATTTTCAATAAATACGGAAAGCTCTATTGAGCAATACCTTGGGTAATAAGAGATGAAATCTGCTATCTGTAAAATAGATTGTAGTAGGTGCTCAGGTGGAGTGAGATGGAGTGCAAATGGATGTGAAAAGAAGAAATAAATATTATACAATAAGGCAAAAGTGAAGAAGGACCCAGCATGAGCCCAAGGAAATTTTCTGCTCTGAACAAAGGGCTATGATTGACTCAACTCTATTTTACTATGTTCTACTGTATGGCAAGTAGCCCCCGAACAAGCAAACAGACAAACACATAGCAAAATAAAACCAAACAAAAATAAGAAAACAAATTTGATAATACACTGAGTGATTTTCCTAATTCTATTAGGCACCCTAATATTAGATTATGCCTATTTATAAAAAATGATACCTAGTTAAAAAATAAACACTATCATGGTTTCAGTGTTTCCAATGGGTGTAATTAAATATTAGAAACTAAACCCATATTCATATTAATGACAAAAATTCTATGTTGACAAGGAAAATCTTAATGATCTTCTGATACACATTTAACATATTGATTCAAATGAATATTTATTAAGTATATTGTTATATTGAATATACCATGATAAACATTACTGGCTTCTCTCTTTGAAGAGATTATTCCAGGAAAGAACAGGTATGGAAAAGTAAATATCCATAATATTTCACCAGTACTGTTAATATCACAGTAATCTTGAATCATTCATATTATAGTACTGAAGATAAAAACGAAAGGAGTAAAAGCCTAAACACATCTCTATGATTACTAAAATAATATTGGCTTTATTTCTGCAGTAATAACTATGCATGCATGGACTGCTGTAAAATGTCCAGGGGAGATTTTCCTTTTGTTCATTTTTGTGCCTTTAAGTGAAACTTTTCCTAGCAATGCATTCCTAAAAGTTTCTATTGGATGAAAGATTCATGGAACATTCAGAGTCTTCCCACATATATTTGTGGCTTTCATAGCAAAGTCACAGAAAAGCAAAGGGACTTAATGTGGACATCCATCTTGATATTCCTAAAACCAAAATTCTCTGTAGGAAGGGAGCACTATGGTTAGTATATATAAATAATAGATAGATGATAGATGGATAGGTAGATGATAGATAGATTGATAGATAAATAGATTAGTAGATGACTACTGTATATGTGGGTGTGGGGATATTGACCTTTTCCCTAGTATTTGTGTAATTTGGGTTTTAGTTTACTTATTTGCAAAACAGTAATAATAATGTATGCATAATCATGTTGTGGTGATTTGTTTTGTATATATTGAAGCTATAATATTAGTGCTAGTGTCATTCAGAGTATAAGAGCATACATGGCTTCTCAATATTTACTTGCTTCATATAAGGCACCTAAACATTTTATTACAAATCCATCCTTCAATTTAACTTTCACATATTTTATTATTATTAATTGACAGGTGATAGGTAGTTAAAGAAACTGATAACAAAAAGAAAACAATTGTCCTTGATAGATAGTTACACTATCATACACTCTCACGGCATATAATCCCACTTCTCAAGAGTCTTTCTTCAGTGTTTTGTTTAACTTTAAAAATATTCAACACATCATTTCAAACAATTCCTCAAAGGACTTTTCTCCATGTATTTAAAATTTAAAGGTAGAGAAATTTTTGGAAGAGACTCTAACGTTAAGGTATCTGAACAGGTGTGAAGCCGGCTAATAATATAGGGAATCAATAGATGGATCTGGAACCTGGCAAGAAATCCACATGGACACCAATACCCACAAGATGGCTGCTGGAAAACCCTCACAAGATTTCTGTCATCCAGAATGAAATTCCTTCTGGAAGCCATGAGAAACCCCGGATAACCTCCAGGATCATTATCATTGGGCCCACCCAGGGGATGGATGGGTGGGATAATCAATCAAAATGACAAACAGTTAGGACTCCTCCCATGCCACTAGGAAAGGGGTGGAATAATTAATGGTTTAAAATGCAGGCACAAAACCTTTCTCTGGCTCTTGGACTTCTTGGCTTCTGAGCCTTGCTCTCACCGTATCCCTCCTGCATGGAACAACATGCAAATAAAACCTGGGCATTTATTATCTATAATAGGAAATTGCAGTCTATAAATCATCCCTCTTTATAACTCTGCAGCTCCTTACTCTCTACGGGGGACCTGTGATCCATTATTTTCTCCCATTTCTCTTCCTTCCCTACCTTAATAAATTACTGGCTTAACTAAACTCACGTTCTCTGAAATTCATTCCTGCAGCATAAGTCAAGAACCTACAGAAAATCCAGTAACAGGTGGACTCACAATTCTTTCTCCAAAAACCTTGTGTATCTATGTATGCATGCATACACCCAAGTGTGTGTGTGTGTGTTTGTTTGTGTGGGGGGGGTGGAGAGGGAAAGAGAGAGAGAGAGAGATTGAGAGAAACAGAAACCAAGAGAGACAGAGAGAAAGACTGAGACAGAATGAGGGAAAATGGATTTGTAAGAGGGCAAAGCAATTTGAGGACTATAAGACCAGGAGGGAAATGATTTGAGGATGGTCTGAGTAATATGTATATCAGTTAAGGAAGCTTTTTCAAAGGATTCCTAGTAGAGACTCTGGGTACTGCTTTGAAAGATCTTTCTTCATGGCTCTGTGCTTTCCCAAATTATGGTCAATACTGTAAGTAGAGAAGGACTAGATCTGAATGGTAAGAGATGTTAAGGCTGCATCTTGTTATTGAATCTAAAACCAGAGTTGAGTTTTCTACAGTTTTAATCCTGTAGTTTTCTCGAGTTTTGTCCTACAGTTTTAAAGAAAAGTTATCTGTGAGACTTTTTTAACTCATCATGATCTTCCATGTACACAGAGAACAGGTTTGGGTATTCTTAATTTATACAGGGCTTTATTAATTTGCAATTTGAAACAAGATTAAACTTAACCAACTCCTATAGCTTTTCCTCATAGTTAATAGGAATCTCATATGAATTCTTCCATGTCACCTGTGGCAGAAAAAATAAAATCCATGAAATATAACAGGTAAAAATGTAGATACTCACTTCCTTATAAAACAATTTGCTCCTCTTGAAAACATTTTCAGAACTGTTGGTGGTCGTGAATTAAGTTAGAATCATAAGTCCTTAGTATATTATAGTCTTTATATGAACTTCATTTCCTTTTCTCTTGGCATATATTAAATGGATCCAGTTTCATCAATTCTATCTACCAGATCAAGAAAGAGTCAGAGAAAATGAGTTGCCCAGTGCTACTAACGTAGGAATTAGCAGGACATCCAAGACTGAATGCTTTTCCTTGTGATCCTCAGACTATACCATATTGTACCCTCACTGATGCCATTATAAACAACAACAATTTCATCTAAAGTGAAGGTCTTTTGGGCAAGTACTTGTGTTTCTGAGGGCATTTGCATGGAGGAAAAGGTAATGGTTTCAGTTTAAATGTATTAGCTCCCTCCTCCCAAATATACTACATATGAATATCTGTATGTTTCTAAATGTGTGTACAAATATGTAGGTCATTCCTTAATCTCCACAGGTCCTTCAAAATGGCCAGAGAAAACAATGAACCTTCTAATATGTTCTTAAAGTGTTAACAGCAGCCTCTAAAATGTGTAAAATGTGCCTTTAACATAATTAGTATAAAGATGAAGCTTTTACATAGCAAGTTCTTCTTTCCTATATTCAGATACCCAGCAGTTGCTGCCCCTAGTTCCCTTTTTGCTGTCTTTCCATGTTCTGAATGGACTTCAATCAAGCATACCAAACTTTAACGACTAAATCAGAATATTTCTCTGTTATGATTTAAAGCCTTGATTTTATTCTTTTAATTGCCCGAATAAATATTTAGTTTTGGTGGATATGTGGAATATTAGTGTAAGATTAAGGTTTACAAAATCCTTGTGTAGCATATATATGGGGAGTGAGTATCTTTAATTTTATAAATAGTGTCATAAATGGAGAAGACTTCTTTTCTTTTACAGAGATGGACCAAAAAAAATGGAATTCCACATGGCTGAAGATAATGCAACATAGCTTTGAAATGCATGGAATCCTGCATAAGCTACAGGTTCATACCTTGATTCTCATACTCAATTTTAATGACTTGGTGTAATTAATGAACCCTCTTCTACCTCTATTAAGCCACATGTAAAATACATATAATAAGAGTGTGTATTTAAGCATTGGGTTTAAATACATGTAATAAAATTATAAATGTTCCAGGAGTAATTATGCTTTTATTAAAAACCTCTTTATATGATAATGATGCTTTATTCTAGAAAGGGTTTAAAATTTCAATCCTGTAATCAATCTGTTATGATGCATATTATCCTCCAATTTATAGATCTACCCAAATGTTTAAAATGCTATTACATATTTAATATGTTTTGAATCATTTATGATGAATTAAGTTGATGCTGTGAATGCACGTTAACATCATGGAAAATCAGATCAATGTCACTGAATTTGTCTTCTTGGGGCTATTGGGGCACAGGCAGACAGAGCTGCTGCTCTGTTTCTGGTTCCTGCTCTGCTACTTGGCAGTCTTAATAGGGAACTACATCATCTTCCTCACAATCACCTGTAGCCATTTGATTGAACAGCCAATCTAATATTTCTCTGTCACCTATCCATTACTGACCTTTTCTATACCTCCACTGTGATTCCCTGGCTAATCAGAGACTTAGCTTCAGAGAGAAAAATTATTTCTTATAACAATTGTATGGCCCAGCTTTTCACTGCCCAGATGCTGGCAGGTGTGGAAATATCAAAATTGGTGTCCATGGCTTTTGATCACTAGGTTGTCATTGTTAAGCCCCTGCACTACAGGGTCATCATGAACAGGCAGAGGTATAATACACTGATGGTCGTCGTGGCCTGGGGCATGGGTTTTTGGCACTCTATTGCTCTACTGCTCATGGTCCTCAGTTTACCTTTCTGTGGCCCTAATCCGATAAATCATTACATATGTGATGTGAAGCCACTTTTAAAACTTGCCTGTAAAAATATATATGTCTTTAATATTTTAGCAATTTTCAATCCAGGAATGGTAGTGGTTGTAGTTTTTCTTGTCCTTTTGAATTCTTACATAATCATACTCTACCATCTTAGGACAGAAACCTCTGCAGGGCGATGCAAAGCTCTCTCAAACTGTAGCTCTCACATGATGGTTGTAGGTTTGTTTTTTGTGCCCTGCATGTTTACCTGTTTTACCTGCTGAGGGTGAAATACACGGGAAGAAAATTTCTCTGTTTTACAGAGTGATTGCACCCATACTGAACCATCTCATCTATACCCTGAGAAATATGGAGATGAAAATTGCCTTGCAAAAGTATGGTTTCAAATGGCACATTCAGAATTAAAGCAAATAAGGTGATATTCATTGTGCTTTCTATTTTATGTCTGCAGGATCATTATTAGAAATGGTTTAGAAAGAAATACATGTCCTCTAACTTTATATGAAATGAGACTCAAATTTCTGTTATTCTTACTACAAACTGCACACTAAATATACAACTGATTTGAGGGCGAGCAATTGTATTTCATGAATGCAAGAAATATTTCCTGAAAGCACTTCACAGATCATGTCATTCACATCTCACAATATTTGCCTGGAAGAATTCTTTAGAATAAAATCTCCCAAAATGCCCCAAGTCTAATTTGCTAATATTAGACCTATGACATTGGGATAATATATGATGTATCATAACAATAATGGACTTTGGTGTTAGGGGAATATTTGTCAAATCCTGACTGTCCATTTTTATATCTATTTGCTTCTATTTTGTGAGTCTCCATTTCTGAAACATCTATGAAAATATGGCAATATTATTCCTAGTAAGATGTTATAAGATTTTGTTAACTGACACCTGTGAAGTGTTAGATGACATATGGCATTAAAAAATGCATATTAGGTCTTTTTCCACTTTTATTTATTATTTGTTCTTTGCATACTTCAATATACCCACACTGGAAAAAGTTTGCCTTCTGTTTTCCCACAATGTAAAATGTACTTTAAATATCTAGGAGATGTTTACAAATATGTTTTTAAAAAATACTAGATCCTTTTTGTAAATAATTGAATATTTTCATATCTTAAATACAACAGGTAGGAATATAAGAAAGGGAGTGTTATCAGATGAGAATAATCTCCTCAAGGTTGGGTAAAGACAGTCTCTTGCCATATGCACATGTGGAAAATATTTATACTTTTATTTGATATAGGGTCTTGCTGGAAAGTGAGATACCCTGACCTTTCCTTAAGGGGAGAGGCAAGGAGAGATATATGTCAAATTTTTCAAGGTGGTGCTACTTCTAGTCTCCTAGAAAGGCATAAATTGTGTTACAAAATCAAGCTTCATTCTTTACTATTACAAGTGTTATTAAGGTCATAATTGTTACTCATCAACTTAGTCTTCAGTCACCCAGGCTATATCTCCCTGAAACTCAACTGTGAACTCTCAGTTGCTTAACTGCTCAGGCGAACCTGAACTTCACCCAAAGGTGTCTGGGCTTTTTTTCATTTTACCCATGTCAGAGTATCTCACTGACAATGATCAAGCTTTTCATTCATTGATTAAGAATAGCACTTCCAGAGAGTTATTGTTTCCAGAGATGTTGTTTCCAGAAAAACAAAGACCCATAAAAAACTTTGACTATTTCCTAGAAGTAGGAAGTGTCAGGCAATAACTATTCTAATTTTTTTATTAAGGGAATATCTGCATATCTTAGATTACATGAAATCTAAGAACTTCAATCATGTGGCAGTCTACTGGAATTTATTCATGGTTTTATCTTCTATTTTCTGGCATGTATGCAATTTAGTCATATATAAATTATCTATTGTTGTGTACTGGCAAACAAAACTTAAACTAAAAATTAGTTGCATAAAATCACAAAATTTAGTCCAAAAATAAGTTGTTTAAAATCACAGAATCAAATCTTATCTTTCAGCAAAAAAAAAAAATAATTATGATGATGATGATGCAATTGGGGTGGAATTCAGCTGGGTGATCCTTTTGCTGGTCTCACCTGGAAACACTGACAGTTCATATGAGTTGTGTGGTCCCAGATGGATGCAATCATAAATGGTTTAAGTACCTCAATTTTCTTTCATATGGTCTTTCATTCTCCAGTAGTCTATTGGCTTCTTACACAACATGGTTTTACCACTGTAGGGGTTGTCTCACAAAAGCTAAAGCTGCAAGGCTCCTCAAGGACAACCCTCGGATGTTATACACATCACTTTACCACATTCTGTTCATCAAAACATGTCATAAGGTTACCCCAGATGAAAGGATGGGAAGATAGACCTCACCTGTTAATAGGGGAAGTTGCAAAGATGTTGTGGCTATTTTAAATAAATTACACTGTGATATATAGAATACTTTTCATTTCTTGCATATCAGTCCATTTTGCATGATGGCATCAAATAGTGGACCATTCTGATATTTTGAAATATATCTGAGATTGTATGATGAAAAAATGACAGGAGAAAAAATGCTCCCAGGACAAAATGGTATTGTCATTTGCTATGTAAAATCAAATTTATTTGGTTTTGCCTTTTCATGGGATTGGAGAAAAATTCATTCACAAGATCAGAGCTACAAATTAAGTGCCAGAGGGTATGATATTGTCATAAAGTTAATATTCTTGGCACTACAGTTTTGATTTGAGTAACCACCTGTGTGATATTTATAGTAGTCTATAATTATATGTTACAATTCATCTACTTGTTACATAGGCTAGGCCAATCAATTCAATGATGATATTATAAGGACCTTGAATCTTTTAAATATATCGTTGCTATTATCTCTGGAAGTCCTTATAAAGTGCCATTTTTCTTCATATTTTTTTCTTGTCTGTGATGTAAGGTTTTTTCAGTAGACTCAATAGATAGATTCTTCCAGGTACTAAGTATATCCGTTCCAAATAATCATTTAATAATGGGGAAATAATCATAGGAGAGAAACAGACAAACGAAACCTACTCTGAAGCAGTATGGAGCTAAAACTTAATTTATAATGTGGTCTTCATAAGCCTACCCTCTATCTGGAGATTTATGATAGTATTTTGATCCATCTTGTATAAGTGACAGGTGAGAAGTTATAGTCAATAACCATTAAAATGTCTGAGTAATCCCCTTCCTCCAGTACACAGTTCCTCTGACAAATGATCCTTTTTTCAAATTTTACTTTTTCCCAGGAGGTTTACACATCTTCATGTCATTTGTAACAACTGTTATCCTTTCTGTGTTTCAAAGGGATGGCTGTCTAAATCATTACTAGAGTATTGAATACCAAATTTTTATTGAATATATCCTACCATTTCTAGAATATAATTCTACCCATCACCCAACTGTAACACATTTAAGATCCATCTTTCAAAAATGTTCTACCAGTTCACACAGTTCATATTAGTGGAGTATTATAAAGGCATTTGGATTGTAGGAAATTACTTCTCAAATTAGGAACCTTAATTGTGTTAAACTGAGATTTGACCATGTGTGTTGTTCTGGAGGTAATTAGGAGTGTTGTCATTTGATTTTGGGAATCTTGTGAGGTTCCGGTTTCAGGTGAAATCACCGTGTGTTCTCCAGTCATGGGGATGCTATTTATTTGGGAGAAAGGGTAGGGGACTAATTCTTATAGACCAAAAAATTCATATACTTTTGAAGTTCAAGCTCTGAAGCTTTCTCAAGCAAATCTCTCAATCTCCTCTCAAGTATAAACTTTAAAAAAAATGATAAAATCTCAATTTTGTAGAATACACATGCTTTATTAAGGGTCTTCATCCTAAGGGTAGCTAGCTTGTGCATGAAAACTTAACATCTAATACTCCAAAGAAGACAATTTTCTTATATTTTTGAAGATAGATATTTGGGACTGTTTAGTTAAGAGATAAACATGTCAGAATCCCCTTACTATAATGCTTGGCCCCAACCATGTACTCCTGAAGTAAGTGTTTGGGGCTTGTGTCATGCTCCTTGTGAACTGGAACACGATTTTCTGTAGCAACATGGGTCCCTTAAATTGACCTCTACCAATCAATAGAGAAATAAAACACAAAAAAAAGGAAAATACTAAGTAAGAGAACAGAAACAAGATGAAGGATTTTAAGAAAGCTGAGAAGTGTAAAGCATGTGGCCACCAACTCTACCCGTATTAATCCATATCTTCTGGACACACTTCAGTTTTCCAAGTAGGTAATAACCAAGAATATGCAGGCTCTAGTCTTGTAACCAAATGATATAGACTGATGTCTGTCATTAAGTCAAACTTTTCATTTAAGTCACTGAAAAAGCAAAGGCCTTCTCTTGTCTCATTTTAATCTCTCAACAAATGTGTTCCCTTTTCTCTCCACTTTCTTGTTAAGACCTCAATAATAGAATTGCTAACAGAAAAGATGGTCAAATGCAAAATTTAAAATGATAAAAATAACATTAACACATTTTTTGATTCAGAATCTATTACTGGATACCCACTCTTAAATATCAACTTAAAGATTGTCTCATTCTACTTCCTTCCCTCCATCTCTTTCCCATTTGCACATTTTTTCTACTCCTTTTTTTACCAACATTCTTTTTAACCATAGATGTGTAATTAATTATAGGAAAGGTATATAAAAGACTTAAGAATGGAGTTTAAGAAGATGGAAAGGAAGACAGGTGAGATAATAATCCAGATTACTCCTCAGAACTCATCTCATATGTGAACAAATAATGTCTTCTCTTTTCTGAAGAGTAGAAATGTTTTTATCGTGCAAAAATGGTTACCATGTTGCCCTTCACTTTTCAAGTTTTTTATAGAACACAAACAATAAGCATTGCTAATTCAAATAATTGCTTTATCTTCCTTTCTCATGAAAATATTAATGTGGCATGAATAAAATGCATGTGAGTAAAAGAAGTGGCTTGGAGATTGGCTTAAAAATAAAATCCTGCAAGGAGAAGATGTAGCTCAAGTGGTTGAGTGCCTGCTTCTCATGTATGAGGCTCCAGGTTTCATCCTCAGTACCTACTAAAAATAAACAAACAAAAGGATAAAACAACTCTCACTGGGGAGCGGATGTAGCCCAGTGGTTGAGAGCCTGCTTCCCATGTATGAGGTCCTGAGTTCTATCCTCAGTACTCCCTAAAAAAGATAAAATAAACCAAAAATTAAACCTTGCCACACTCAGCTGCAATTCTTGAATATGTGCGTATGCATACATATTAGGATATCAATTAAGACTTCCTCCACCCCCCCATCCTGGTATTACTGCAAGAACCATCTGCCATAAACAAAAAATTCTAATTATTCCACATTCCAGTTTAACATGATGTCAGCAACTGAGGCCAGCTACATCCCTCTCCTGGTTAAAAAAGAAAACTCCATTCATTTACAAAAATGACTGTAAATTCATACCACTAATCTTTCCCATTCCATGACCATACCCCTTACAGTACAAATAAAATATTGAATGGTGAGTATATGGAAGGTAATGTAGGGAGTGCAATGTTTTAGGTGAGCTGTTCTCTGCTTATGTTTTCAAAAGCTGAAAATCAAGTTGTCAACCTACATGGATACTTATCTGGAGGTTTTGGAGGAGAATCCACTACCAAGCTCATTTAAGTTGTTGGCAGAGTTCAATTCCTTGTGAGTATAGAGCTGAGGTCCTAGTTTCATTGTTGACTGCCAGCCAGAAGACTCATCTCCCAAAGGTAATGTGCATTCTTCATGTTCTTGCCTTCTCCATCTCCAAACCAGTAACAATGTTTGACATCATTCTCATGCTTCAAATCTCTCTGACTTCTGACATATCTCCCTTGGCTGGAAAAAAGTTCTCAGGTTTTAAGAGCTGATGTGGTTTTTCAGTTAATGAAAGATGACAACATATGTGGTCATTAGAATCACAAAACAGCTTGTGCAAATGACCCCATTTTGGACACCAGCAATAGGTTGATCATATAAATATCCATGCAGCATGTCACAGCAATTGCTGCATATCACCACTCTAATGATCAATTAAATTGGGCCCAAAGAACAGAAATCTTAGGCTCAAGATAATCTGGCTGCAGAATAGAAAACGGACTCTATCTAAGCCAAGAAACAAATCAAGATTTTTGCCTGCTCATGACTGTTATGTAAAATAAAGACTCAAATATTGCTACATAGAGATCAGCAGTCATGAGGATGACAGCCAAGATCTTGATGTCACTAAAGACATGGTGTGCAAAACTTGGATTAAGTAATCATTATTGGATATTGCATTCATTGCAGAGTAGCATCAGAAAGTAATCTAAGGTCAATAGTATTTGAGAGTCTGGTGTGTGTAATGGCCAGCTACAATAGAAAGAAATTGATAGAGCTTTCAAAGGTCTGGATGAACCTCATGGTCACAATAATGAGAAATTTCCACACCATGGTCCTCAAGTAGAAATGAAAAAGATTTTAATTATTCTCTGCTTTGTAGGATTCTGTATCAGTCTTAGTTATATAAGTATAATCACTGTATTATGACGATGCATGGTTTCAGTGCATATAAGAAAGCCCAAATAAGGAATCATCTGCAAGGAGAAAACACAATTTAATAAAAAGAACTTTGAGTTCAAAATCTCTTCTCTCGCTGAGCTTTGTAACTTACTAGCTTAGAGAATCATTTGCCTCTCTGTGTATTTTTATTCTCTGGACAAAATGGAATTAATTCTACCTATTGATACTACTTAATTTTTAGGTTGTCAGAAAATATATGATTGTCAATAATAGAGATACTTTGCCCCAAAATAGGATTCCCTAAGTTTAATTTATCTCATTCCACTCTTGTATTCCTTGAATCTGGAGCGAATACTTGAGTTAATACTTGAGACTATTTTTGTCATTGAGAAACAACAGCAACAGCTTCAAAGAAATAAACTATCAAGAAAACACAAAATCAAATTCCCCAGACAATTGCTGGATAATATTGAGTGAAAACTAGTGCAGTGAAGAGCCCTTTAAGAGTTTAAACAGCATGAACATTTATTATATTCTATTGTCTTAACTATGGACTTGTCTCTTACATTTTGCTCCTCCTCTTATAATTCCTAGTTATTCCTACTTCTTAATTCATCTCAATTTATTAAACTTTATTTTTGTAAATTATGAAGTGTTGTTCACAGTTCAAGTCCTCCTCATTTCCAGTTTTTCTCTGAATTCCTTATTAGAGTTTCTTAAGATATAGAAGGGCACTAATTTTATATTTAAGGAAAGTGAAAAGACATTATAATGCTCCTAATAAGAATATCTTTGTGCATTTCAGTTTTCAATTTAACCTTTTGTGATACAGAAAATAAGCTCCTGTAAAGTTTTAGGTCCTTCCTGATGTTTTTCAATAGTTTATGTCCCATGGAATATATCATATGTGCCATATTGTGACTTCAATAGAGAGAAGACAAAAATGTAAAGGGACTAAGATTTCTTGAGATTCAACTGTGGTTCAAAGTATATAAAGATTTCTTTCTGCTGATTACATTCATTCTTCAAAAATATGGTAAAATCAAAATACAAATATCAACCTTTGAAAATATATTTACAATGCATATGAGAGATATAGGCATATTTCTATATTATATAAATAACTCTCAAAATCAATTAGAAAGTAATAAAAATTGTCTTCAGTTGCATTGCAAAGTAAGAAGTGCAGAAATATATGTACACTTTTGGGGACACTTTTACAGACATTTTCATTGACTGCTATGTGATAGACCTTGTATATGTTGTAAGAGACAAAGTCCAGTGATTTAATAATCACTGGTATTGAATAACTTACAGTCCAGAGAATGGAGGGGGCTTTCATTATATACATGGCTTCCTTTTATGTTCTGAATGTAAAGAAAAGCTAGTAACCTAGAAAAAAAAATAGCTCCTGTAAGAAATAATATCAGAGTTGAAACTTGAAGCAATAATCACATTTAAGAAAATGACAACAGATGGAAAAAATAGTCAACAGAGAGACTAGCACAAGTACCCAAACCATCTCAACATCATTAAGAATACTCTCCATGCCACTGGTTCATTTTTAAGCAATTCTTAATAGCTTGTTGAGACTATTTTTCTTGAACCCACATTTTCTATCTTTCTTGCTGACTTGGGTGATTGAATCAGTTCTTCTCTTTCCTTAGTATTGTGTGATTTGGCTTATTTATACCATTCCAGTTAACTTTACCTGGGATCTAGGCACCAAATCCCCTTGGCAACATAGTTTATAAGAGCCAGGGGTCAACCTACCCTTATCCAGAAATTTAATTTCCTTTTCTAATTGTTTCACATCTGCAAAGGCCAGCTTTCCATACTGCCTTAACTATTCCTGGCACCCAAGTTTCACTCTGGGACATGGGGAAAGGCATACCTTGACCATTAAGATTATGCTATCAGAGAGTAGGCAGGTTCAAAGTGGAAAAGCATGAAAATAATCATTGTTGATATCTAGTGAACTTAAGATTTTATTAAAAATGTTTTATTGAATGGTGTATTGCCTTCCAAAATGACTGATGACACTGGATGCAAAATAAACTTTTTTTTCCAACATTTTATTATGAAAATTCTCAAAAATACAACAATGTTTACTAATGAATATACCCCTGAAACCCAAATAGGTATTTAAGCTATAGAAATTTATGCCACTCTAGAAATTTCCCTATGCTTCTTTAATACAATTGGCAAGCATCCACCAACCACCATAAATAACTACTGTTTCAGATTTTTTTGACCGTATGTTTGTTTTACCTGTTCTAAGACTTAATATAAATTAAAGCATCCACATCATATCCTGTAAAGCTTCCTTCACTCAACAAAATAATTGTGCAAATCATTAATATTGGTGTGTCATAAGTTCACTCCTTTTTATTGCTGAGTAATATTTCATTATATGAATATACCAGAGTTTTCCTCTGTTACTGTGGATGGACATTACAAGTTCCTGGCTATTATGTGAAAAGCTTCTGTGAGCTTTTAGTACAAATATTTTTGTGAACATACTATTTCTCTTGGGTAAATAGCTAAGTATGGAATTGTTGGGACATTTGGTAAGTGTACGTTTAATTTTATAATAAACTGCCAGAATTTTTTTCAAAATAGATTTAACATTTTCACTTCACTATCAAAAATAAAAACTATGTACATAATAAGAATACTTCTCACTATCTGCACTGCTACTTACCTGACCCAAAATTCCATTATCTCTTTCCTAGATTATTACAGTATCTTTCTAAGTGAACTCTGAGCTTTGACTCTTGATGCTCAATAAGGCAATCAGAGTAATCTTATTAAACCATAAATCAGATCATGTCCTAAATCTCTCAAGTGTTTTCCCATTGTACTCTAGACAAAATTCTTTTGATGATGAGAGGTCTCAATATATTTCTGACCTCATCTTTAATTATTCTCTATCTTTTTCCCTTACTTTTGTCATTCTGGACTCCCCATTTTTTTTCCTATAGAACAATCATAACCCATTTGCACTTGCTGTTACATATTTATAGAATTTCCTCTCTGCAGAAATAGTAAAAATTTATTCCTTTAGTTCATTTAAGTCCAATTGACACTATTGATATTTTGGGCTGGATAGTTCTTTTTTGTTAGTGACTTTCCTACTTATTGTGGGCTACTTAGGCATATCACTAGTCTCTAATAACAATATGCCATTAGCAGCCCCCTTCCTCAGTTGTTACAACCAAAAATGTCTGCAGAAATTGTCAAATGTCATCTGGGGGAAAATTCTTCCAATGGAGAACCACTGATTTAGGTCTTAGTTCAAATGTCATCTTATCAAATGGTTCTGCCCTGAACATCCTATCCTAAACGGTACACATCCCATCTCCTTAGCTTTGCTACCATCAATCTCTTGGATTACTTTGTTTTATTTTTAGCTCACAGCACTTTTTAAACCTGGCATATTAAATATTTTCTTCATTATTATCAATTTTCACTACACTAAATACTATACTCCATCTTAATGAACATTTTCTATTTTATTCATTGTCATATTTTCAACAGACTAACATATAGAAATGAGAAGGTGGCAGAATGCTACCTCTTTCATATTAATTTTAAATAAAACATTTATCTGGTACATTTTAAAGGTAGTTTTAGACACACATTTTCTCAGTCATCTCTAGCAAACAAAATCCTGCCAGGGAGTTTGAATGTATAGGCTATATATTTGCAAATTTCAGAACCTAAAATTAATCTAGATAAGATTATTACAAAACTTATATTGGAGACTGCTTACAAAACCAATAACTTCCATATTTATTGATATGAAAACTTTCGTGAATGTGGTATGAATAACAAAAAAAGAAAGAAAAAAAGAAATGAAAAATGAAAAAAAAATAATGTTTAGATATGTAGATTTAAAAGAATTAAAGATTATCTTGTATATTAGTCAGCCAAAGGGGTGCTGATGCAAAATAACAGAAATCTGTTGGTCTTTGTAAAGGGTATTTATTTGGGGTAGAAGTCCACAGTTACCAGGCGATGAAGCATAAGTTACTTCCCTCACCAATGTCTATTGCCACATGTTGGAGCAAGATGGCTGCTGATGTCTGTGGGGATTCAGGCTTCCTGGGTTCCTCTCTTCCTGGGGCCTCCTTGTCTCTGGGCTCAGCTCCTCTGCTATCTCCACATGGTCAGCTGTAGACTATGAGGCTCTCTAGGCTTTGCCTCTCTCCACAAGGTCAGCTGTAGACTCTCAGGCAAATGACTCATCTCTATCCCGGGGCCTTCTCTCCTTCCTCATGACCAAGCTCCTCGGTCTGCTGGCCTCCCTGGACCCCGGCATTAAAACTCAAACTTCAGAACTCCAACTCAAAATGGCTCCAACTCTGTCCTTTTCCATGCCTTTTATATTTGATTCCCCACCCACCAAGGAGTGGGGCTCAACGTCCTACTGACATGGCCCCATCAATGCCCTAATCATAACTTAATCATGCCCAGATTAACAGACGAGTTTCCAAGAGTAATCCAATATCTATTTTTGGAATTCATAACTATATCAAGCTGTCAAACTCCTACATCCTGTGAAATGTAGCTAAAGATTTTTCATGAAACCTCTTAATCATCTGTAACAGCATTCAGATAAGAACTTTCTAATTTAGAGTAATATTTTTCCGTTTTAAAAATAGTTTTGCACATAGAAAATCTTCTGTGTATTCTTTAATAATATTTGTATAGCGCATTCTGGAAAACTGTAGGGGATTTGAGGGTATTGAAGGTGACAATGAAAAGGTTTACCTTATATCATATAATAAATTTTTATAAAATTTCAAATTAAATATTTTCAAACATGGTAATTAGAAACTGAGGCTTGTTCTGTGACTGTAACTTTTAAAATCAGTTTTTATAGCTGATATGTTTACTGTAGTAGAATGGAGCTATGTACCCCAGAGAAGTGGATTATTGAATTTAATCTATTCTTATGGCTGTGAACCCTTTTAAATAGGACCTACGGATCAGATTACTTCAGTTAATATCTGAGCCAGCTGAATTATGATGGGTCTTAATCCTATTACTAAAAGCCTTATAGAGATGGTGATAAAGAGAGAAGACCAGCAAGAATCTGGAAGTCAAAGGAAGCTAGAAGGGAAAGGAGAAGCCAGGAGAGGCTGCATATACTTTGTCACATGACAGGAAAGCCAAGGACCAAGCATCCCTGGCAGGCAGACTCATAATGCCATAGTCTTCTAGGAGAAAGCATCACCTTGATGATGACTTGATTGTGAATTTATCCTAGCATCAAAACCCAACATTAAACCACTAAGTTCCTCTCATTTAAGCCAAACATGTTATTTAATTTAGCAACCAGGAAACTAATACAGTCACCCTCATTTTTTAACTCTTTATTTTGACATAATTTCATTCTTGCATAAACATACCAAGGATAGTACAAGTAACTCCCATAACCACCCTTTACTTAGATTCACCAGTTGTCTGCAATTTGTTCCACTTTGTTCTTTGCCTCCCTCCCATCCTTCTTTCCTTCCTTCCTTCCTTCCTTCCTTCCTTCCTTCCTTCCTTCCTTCCTTCCTTCCTGCCTTCCTGCCTTCTTTCTTTCCTTTCTTTCCATTTATAAAAATAAATGTAATTTTATTCTGAACCATCTGAGGGCAAATTGGTGGCATCACGCCCTTTTATCACAAAATGTTCCAATGTGTATTTTTTTTAAGAATAAAACACTCTCTTTTATAACCACAGTAAGTTTACATTTTAAAAACCCAACAGAATTTAATGTTGATATATTATCTGACTCAGTCTCAATTCAAATTTCATGAATAGTCCCTGTGATGCACTATTTAGCTAGTTACATTAATGAATTCAGGGTCTAATCTAAGATCACACATTGTAGTAAGATTTTGTTTCTCTTTAGCCTCTTTTAATCTGGAATAGTTCCTATCTCAGTCTTTGGGTTTCATTGCCTTGAAAATTCTGAAGCCTATGGGCCAGTTACTCTGTAACTTTAGTCCTCAATTTGGATATGTACCATGATTCCTAATAATCAGATTGAGGTTATCATTTTTGCAAGAAATAATACAGAGCTGATTTTGGATTTTCACTGATAGTATAAAACACTGGAGGAGAGTGGATGTAGCTCAAGTGGTTGAGCACCTGCTTCCCATATAAGAGGTCTTGTGTTTAATTTGCAGTACCTCCTAAAAAAAAAAAGTGCTGAAAACACAATGGAAAATATAAGTCTAATTAAAATGAAAGTCTAACTAAAATTTGCAGTTTCTCTTTTAGATCAATCATTTTTG
>JAQZBX010020197.1:0-33192 GCA_029593785.1 Cabassous unicinctus
CCCCCCCCTTGCTGCTTGTGTTGCTGTGTCCATTCGCTGCATGTCTTCTCTGTGTCTGCTTATCTCCCCCTTGCTGTGAGGTCTTGCCGCATCAGCCCACGGCGCCGCACGAGCCGGCCTGCCCTCACAAGGAGGGGCCGGGAAGCGAACCCGAGGCCTCTCATATGGTAAACGGGTGCTCTATCCGTTGCGCCACACCCGCTTCCTGCCGTAAGGTTGCTGCATCAACCCACCGCACCGTTCAGGCCGGCGTGCCCTCACAAGGAGGCCTCGGGATGCGAACCCGGGCCTCCCATATGGTAAACGGGGGCTCTATCCACTGAGCCACACCCGCTTCCCTATAAGTTTTAAAGTTTGCTCAGAAACTTTTTTTTTCCTTCTTCATATAATTGTAAATTTTTTTAAAAAGATACTTAGATTACATAAATGTTACATAAAAAATACAGGGGATTCCCATATGCCCTGCTCCCTACCTCTCCCACATTTTCCCACATTAACAACATCCTTCATTAGTGTGGTACATTTGTTACAATTGAGGAACACTTTTTGGAGCACTGCCACTGAACGTGGAGTATAGTTTACATTGTAGTTTACACTCTCTCCTGCACAATTTTGTAAGTTATGACAATATACATAATGTCCTGTATCTGTCATTGTAATGTCATTCAGGACAATTCTCAAGTCCCGAAAATGCCCCCATATTACACCTATTTTTCCCTCTCCCTCCCCTCAGAACCTCCAGTGGCCACTGCCTCCACATCAATGATAAAAGTTCTTCCATTGCTAGAATCACAATAAGTCTATAGTAGAATAACAGTAAGTCTACTCTAGTCCATTGTTCATTCCCCAGTCCTGAGGATTCTGGCATGTTGGAGACCTTTTTGACTCTTGAGATTGTGATTCATATTTTTATCTCAGGTTTATTTCACTTTGAAATTTGATACTTATGCCATCTGTGTATTTATAAAAATGTGGATCAAGGTGAAGCCACATATAATGCTGTGATACAGATGTCTTTGTAAGTTGCTTGAGTCATGGATCAGTGCTTGATTCGGTAGTTACTACAACTGGCTAAAAATCCCTGTGACCCAGGGGAGAGGATGTAACTCAGTTGTTGACTGCCTGCTTCCCATGTACAAGGTCCTGGGTTCAAGCCCTGGTACCTCCTTAAAAACAAAACAAAACAAAAAAACTCTCTGTGACCCAGACTATATCTCCCTATTGTGAGAAGCTTTTTTCAGATTCCTTGTTGAAATTTACTTATATCTAAAATACTTCCCTATGGCCAAAATAATGACTCCAGGAGTTTCTGATTCCCTTAATAAACTTTGCAATTCTACCAATTACCTTGTGTTTTCAAGTGATCACAAACTATTTTGGGATATTGGGTCAGCAGCATCTCAGTAGGATGCAAAGTAGCCTGGACCTTGAGATTTCATATAGTTATTTGAATCTAAGAAGATTCTCTAGGCAGGGAATGTATGGAGAGAGACACTTCATTTTGGGAGCTGGCCCAAGAGAGGATCCCAGATACAGTGTGCATAGATGGGAACAGCTGGTCTGTGGGTGGCTGTATAGTGGAAACATGTAATTCACCTAAATGAGAATTGAAACTATGACCCAGGTCTTCACTAGTACACATTCTATTTTGTTGGGTTCTCTGGCTATAAAGAAATCAAAGACAAAATGCTTAGCATTGCTTATCTTTTCAGACTTCCCGCTTCAACCTTGAAAATAATTACAGAAAACATTGAACACTTGGTCTGTGCCAGAGGCTGTGTTATATGCATTAAGTGTATTGACATTGAATCCTGTAGATTATATAGCAATTAACTGAGTCTCAGATTATTTAACTGGCCTATTGTTATGTACCCATTCAGTAGTGGGCCCAGGATTTAAAGCCAAGGTGATCTGCCTTTGCTTTGCTTTCCACATATTAACCTCACACTTACACAATACCTTACATGCACAGTCCAACTCTCTGGCACTGCCATCCTTCTCTTACAATGCCTGGTTCTTCCTGCATTCTTATTCTTAGAGTAGACTTGTTGCTTATGGGTATTTTTCTTATTTCTGTTGTTTATCTAGAGAGGAAACTTGACCTCTACACTTGTGACTTTTCAGTCAGAAAAGATGAGAGTGGGCCTTGGATTTCTAAGTCTTCTGGATAGTTCATCACTGGATTGGATTGACTAGGGAGCATAAATAGAGTGTGTTTTTCACAAGAAGTCCAAAAAAATTAGAACAGTCAGAAGATAAAGACTTGTCATTCACTGGCTTTGCTATTCACTGGCATTGCCATTCACTAGCCATACAACCATGGGCAGGTAGCTTCACTTTCTTTATCTGTAAAGTGGGTATAACAATAATACATCTCTCATAAAATGGCAGGAAAGTTCAAATGCAATCATATATAATGCATCTAACAGTTCTTGGCATAGCGCAGATACTGTACAAGAATTACAAGTAATAATGGTCGGGATTGAATGGGTAGAAGGAATGGTTTTGAGATGAAGTATTATGGTAGCAAAGGTACAGAAATTAATATATACTTTGTAGGGAACCACTAGAGAGCACTTTGGGTAGGGCAGAAAGAAGGTGTTGAGGTCTTGTGAGAAATAAGACACACTGGGTGGAGAAAAGGAGGACTTTGGAAGCTCCAGTGCCTAAGAGTTTAGATTTGATGCAGTGGAGATGAGACATGCCTTGAAGGTGGGACATGACTGAAGTGTTTTTTTAGGAATATTTGGCAGAAAGTATAGTTTTGAAGAAGAGAATGGATTAGTAATATAAAGGATAGTACCTTCCAACAATACAAAACCAGAGGGTGATGTACAGAGATGCCTTCAAGAGTCTCATAAAGTTTCTAGCCTGGGAGACTGGAAGAATGGTAGTGCTCTCTACTGACTAAAATGATAAAAAAAGGGTGGAGGGTATATGAGGATAATCAATTTTGTTTTGTACATGATCTTGGTTTATTAATAACAAGGCAGGAAACAGGATTTTTTCCCTGAAGTTATAGAATTAATTCCTTTCAACAAATAGGTTGTTTGCAAGGAACTGGGTTATAGGAAATGTAATTGATATTGTACAACAGGGACCATCAAACTATGGCCCATGAGCCAAAGTAGCCACTTGCCTGTTTTGTTAATAAACTTTTATTGGAACACAGTTACACTCATTTGTTTATTGTCTGTGGCTGCTTTTGTGCTACAATAATGGAGTTGAATGGTTGCAACAGAGACTCTCTGGCCTGCAAAGTTTAATATATTCTGTCTGGTAAGAAAACACTTGCCAAATCCTGCTCTCCAAGAATCACATTTTTCAGTCTGTTACAACCATTAAATATTATGTAGTCTAACTCTCCATGTTTTACCAACTGAGGGCAAAATAGTAATGTTTCCAAAGTCCTGCCTACATTAAGCTAATTATATAGAATCTGAACCCAGGTCTCCTGGCTTCCTGGCCAGCCCTTTTTTCACTGTACCATTTATTTCTAGTTGGTAGAAACTGAAGAGCCATGTTTTGATTGGAAACATCTTGGTGGTATATCATTCCAGTCATATTTGTACATTTACATATAGGTGTGGTTTAAAACAGATTTTTATCATGATATGGATTAATTTGTTAAATATGATATTGGTGCAAAAATTTGTAGCACACAATCATTTAAAAAGAAACTCTGGTACCATCATAAGTCATTCTCTGAACCCATGTTGCTTTGTTTTGCAAGTGACAACAGAATTAAAGAGAATCTTTAAGTTTGCCTTGGAAAATTAGTAGTAAATCACTAGGTGTTCATTAATTGAAATTTAAAACCATCATATGTTCTAAGATAGCAGAGTTACACACACATTTGCCATCTACTTCAGCTGAGTTCAAGAAAAAAGTTAAATTAACTTGAGCAACAGCTGGGAATAATAGCACTTTGTATGTTGGCACCTGTGGGTATCCCAATAATGGTTATGTGTAATAGGAAACCTCTGCTGGGGAAGATTTAACCAGACACATACAATTAAGATTAATTGTCTGGGTCAGCTGCAAACCAAAATTCAGAACCCACTGTTTAGTGAGTGAGTCCTTTTAGAAATCTGGTACATCTAGAAGGGAGAGTTCTCTGAAATCCTAGAGTTCTGGGTTGTAATACTTCATTCATATAGAATTGAATGAGATGACATTGCTATTAATTTTACATATGAAAGAAATTTAATAAAGATTATAACCTTGGCAACAGCCTAGTGTCCTAAGTAGATGTTTCCTATATATTTTTTATTACTGAAAGTGAAAATCTTTGCAAAGTTTTTGAAGTTTTCCACATATAAAATGAACGGTGATAATGTTTTAAACATGACACATTCTTCCTTTCTGGAAGAGCTAAGAAATCTGTCAACAAAGTTAAGGTAGGGGTCCATTTCAGTTTGATCCCTGAAACTACATCTTCAGCTTCTAATGTGGTTAATAGACACTGTAGCAGAGGCTTGTATCTTTTCTTGATGGGGAAAGAAGGCAAACAGGACCTAATTTACTCACCAGTCTAACACTGTTGGGAATTGACACCATCACTGGTATAAATGATAAACAGAGCAAATACATTTAAATAGGACCCAGTGGGAATTCAGTCTGGTAGTAGAACAAAAAGTAAACAAGAGCATAGAAATTCCAGGTGTAGCTCAACTAAGAACAAAGATTAAGATACATCTGAACAAGGAAGTAATTACAAAACATGTAATTAAATTTAAAACTAAAATCTGCATAATTTTACTATGTTTGCCCTTACGAGCATTTGGGAATGACACGTACGCTGAAAAAATACACTAAAGTTAGAAAGGCTGAAAGAAGACATCGAGGATCTGCCTCTTTAAGTATTTTATCTCCTAAAGCAGAGTTATTTTAAATAGAGTTCTTTGCAGAGATATTTTCCCAGGACTTAGTATGCCTCTGGATCTCATTTCTAGTTTCACTTTCATTGGTTATATGTGGATATTTTGGTTGGTGTGTTTAGTTGGTGTATGATTGAACTGGGGGACTCATTATGTAGAGTCAGGTACCCCATTTTCAAGAATTCAGTTGGACACTCTCTCACCTAAGGTCACAGGGTTTAAATAAAGGAACAACGACTCTTTCTCTAAGAAACATGCAAGTGCCCATGTGGGTAGAATGGTAGTGTTGGTCTGTGGTATTGCTGCAGTTTAAAAGAAGTCTGGTTTTGCTTTGGTTTTTTTTTTAAGCGGTGCTTTGTCATTTTTCCAGGTGATGTCTATGAACCTAACAGGGATGATCTCTCCAAGGTAGACTTGGGCTTACTTGAAATGTAGGCGTGCTAACTATGACTCCCACCTTTCTCCAACTCAAGGGCATAAGTGAAAGTTACATTATTATATGAAAAACCTTAAAGGCCCTTTGATTCTTTTTTGAAAAAATGAAACATTTACCAACTTCAGCTTTTAAAATCTAAAATTAGGAATAAATTTTGCAGTGTGCTTCAACTGATTTAGAAAATACTGCAGTTGAAACTCAGTATTCTAGAGAAAGGTAAAACGGTGTACTATAAAATATACATTAAGACACTGGCCCAAATACCAGTTTATTTTGGTTGCCTAAGCAGGAATATGACTTAGGAAGATGAATATGCTGCCTCTACCCACCTTCTCTTATGTCATTTGGCTGCCTGATGTACTGCTGATATTTAATTGGCTGGATTACTGTGAAAACCTGCTAACTGCATCTATTCTTGCCTCCCAGTTCATTTTCTACAGTAGCCAAGGTGATCCTTTTCCTTTCCTTTTCTTTTTTTAAAATGAACTTAGACTTTTTATTTTGAGATAATTTTAGATTCACTTGGAATTGTAAGAAATAATATATGTCTTCAAGTCATTGAACATATATTCATTGGAGGACTTTGCTAGGCACTAGGGATACAAAGATGAACAAGACACAGGAGAGAAACAGTGCAATGTTCACACAATGCTAGGCTTAGGGGAGAGGTCTGAGGTGGAAATGGAAGGGTTCTAAGTCATCAGCATTTGAAATGAAAAAGCAGATGAGATTAACATTTTCAGAACTTTGGAAATTTACTAAAGGCTTACAACAATCAAAGGAGCATTTATTCAAGAAAAATGGCTGAATCTAAATAAGGAATTTGGTGGCATTTTAACTTGTCTCAATCCCATCCCCTTCTCCCCTGCTCCTCAGTAACTTTGCAAACAAGCAGCGTTGCGACTTTAGTAGCTGTGAAAACAGCAGCCTAACAGTCACAGGAGGAGGTGGAAGGGATTTGGTGGCAGCTCTGTTTTCAGTGTTTGTCTTTATTTGACCTGACTCAGGGCTCACTCTTGTTAAAATCCCTGTTCCCAGGGCATTTGTCAAAAACAATCAGTGACAGTTGTTTAATATGGCGTTTGTCAGAGGAAGTATGACTTGTTTGGGCTAACAAGAGGCTGCCCAAAAAATTAAACACAAAAACTGGGAATAGGTATGTCTGCAAGGGACTTTGAAAAGCTCTATTACATTTCTGGGAATATAGAAGGCAACACACATGTCAGGACTGCATGCTTGCCAAGAGAAGACCCTATCTCTCACCTCTGGCTTAAGATTCTGGCACAGTAGGAAATGTAGGGTCAGGTAGAATTGTAAACTGCCTGCCAGAACACTGACAGTATGCCTCAACACACACAGAGCCACTTGGCAAAATCTGGGAAATATTTGGTTATTTTTTTTTTAAGTTATAATACATATAAAGAAACAGGATAGCCCATAGCAGGGGAAAAAGCAGTCGGTAGAAACTGTTCCTAAGGAAGCCCATGGACTTACTAGACAAAGATTTGAAATCAGTCATTACAAATATGTTCAAAGAACTAAAGGAACCATGTCTAATTAATTTAATTAAATTCTTTAATTAAAGGAAAGTAGGAGAATGATGTCTCAATAAATGGAAGATACCAGTAAAAAGAAATTATAAAAAAAGAACCACTTAGAAATTTGAGTAGAAAAGTACAATAACTAAAATTATTCACTAGAGAAGCTCTCCAAAAAATTTGAATTAGCAGAAAAAAGAATCTGCAAATTTGATTGAACACAAGTAAATTGAGATTATCCAGTCTGGAGCAAAAACTGACAATTTAAGGGGAAGATAGTCAATTCAAATATAATAATTGAGGACTTCAATAACCCACTTTCAATAATGGATAGACTAGGCAGAAGCTCAGAAAGAAAATAGAAGACTTGAACTACGCTGTAAACTAAATAGACCTGATAGACATCTATAGAACATTCTACCCAACAGATTAGAATATACATTCTTCTTAAGTGGAAAATGAAACATGGATCATTCTCCAGGATAGACTATATGTTAGGCCATAAAAACAAGTCTAAATAAATTTAAAATTATTAAAATCATGCAAAGTATGTTCTCTGGCCACAATGAAATTAAACTAGAAATCAATAACAAGAAAGTTTGGGAATCACACAAATATGTAAAATTTAAACACCACACTCCTAAATAACCAGTTGGTCAAAGAAGAAGTCACAAGGGAAATTAAAGTACTTTGGGATGAGGATGAATGGTGATGAAAACACACAACATAACAAAACTTAGAGGATGTAGCTAAAGCAGTGCTTGGACGGAAATTTATAGCGATAAATGTCTATCTTAAAAAAAGAAGAAAGATCTCAAATTAATATCCTGACCTTCCACCTTAGGAATCAAGAAAAAGAAAAGTAAACTAAACCCAAAGCAAACCAGAAGGAAGGAAATAATAAAGAGTAGAGTATAAATGAAATAGAGAATACAAAAACAATGGGAAAAATCAGTGAAACAAAAAGTTGGTTCTTTGAAAAAACCAACAGATTTGATAAACTTTTAGCTAGATTGACCAAGAGAAAACTCAAATCACTAAAATCAGGAAAGAAAGAGAGGATATCACTACCAACCTTACAGTATTAAAATGGAATGTAAGGGACTACTAAGAATAACAATTACATAGAAAGAGATGCTCTAAGTATATCAAAAAAAAGGAAAGAATTGAATCACTGATTTTAAAACTTGCAACAAAGAAAAGCCCATAACCAGATGGCTTCAGTGGTGAATTCTACAAAACATTTAAGAATTAATACTGATCCTTCACAAATTTTGAAAAATAAAAAAGAGGCCCATATTACCCTGATAACAAAAACCAAAGACATCACAAGAAAAGAAGACTGTAAACTGATATCCCTTATGAATAGAGACCTCCAAATCCTCAACAAAATACTTAGCAATCCAGAAACATAAAAATGACTATACACCATAACCGGGTGGGATTTATACCAGAAATGGAAGGTTAGTGTAAAATACGACAATTAGTCAACGTAATAAATCAGATTAATAGAATAAAAGACAAAAACCATATGATCGTCTCAGTAGACACAGAAAATTATTCCTTTCTCATCACCAGGGCTGGCAGGAAGATATGTAACCACTGTATATAGAATTCATACAGTAAAGTGGTTTGTTTTCATCCCTGCCACCTGAGTTTCAAGCATTAGCACCTCATGACTTTATCCCAATAGTTTTAATACTGGTAAATTGAAATGTCATTGGTAATGTTTATACAGGATTTATACATTCGTTTCCTAAAATCTGTCATACCCTTGCTATGAAGTAGATATCGACGAGGGATGACCTTGAGGGAATCCTGTGGTTAGGATTGGGATGAGGCTTAAGATGAGAACAGATTGTGGAGCAAATGATCCTGAATATTTTTTCAGATGCTTCTAAGTTCTTGCCTGGCTCTGCTTGTGGTCCATTCATTTCATTTCATTTCATTTCATTTCATGTTTATTGAGTACCCTTGGAAATTAAGCAATCACTATGTTACTTGCCTTCAACCAGCAGATAATTGGAGGAAGAAAAGTGTATAGTTTACAGTCCGTCATAACTCTTTCAATTATTTTAAAACTTCTCAATATAGCATAGCAATTAAGAGTATGGATCCTGGAACCAGACTGTCTGGGGTAGAAACCTGGGCCACTTGCTAGCTGTTTCCTTTGGCAAGTTACCTAACTTCACTGAATCTCAGGTTTTGTCATCTGGAAAGTGGAGATAAGAATAGTATACTATTTTGTAGGGTTCTTGTGAAGATGTATTGATGTAGTGTATATAAACTCATAGAACAGTGGCATTCTTAGTAATGCTGTATAAGTACTAGAGATATTATTATCATTATTTTTATTTTTCCACTGCCTTCATCGTAGATCCTTATTGAATTCTCTGCCTCAACAATCTGCCTACCCTGACCTATCTTGCAAACATATTTGAGGCGTAACACTAAGATTCTCTTCTACCGAAAAAATGTTAACCAAGTGCTTGTTTGTCATGTGAAGATCTGAAGCAGGCACTAAGGGAAGTAAAAGTATAAGAGGTGGTACCTGCTTCCTAGGGACTTGGATTCTATGAAGAAGGGAAGACTGAAAAAAACTCTGGCTTGTTTCCTCATTGTAAAAATGATCACATGTTTTATTATTTACTTAAGTGAAAATGGAAAATAAATCTAGAAGGATGTTCCTATATTATTAGCTCAGATAAGTGCTTGCGAGGTAAATGAGTTCTTGGATTGGATGATTGTACAAAAACCCCACCATAAATTAGTCCTACTAATTTCTTCTTCCTAGTAGAAACCTTGATGGAAGTAGGCTGAGCCATCTCCCTATCCAAGTTCAGGGTGTCCTGAACCTCAAGGCCTGAAAGGAGGCTTTTTGAGGAAAAAGGGGCATGTTGCAGTTCTTTTTCCAGTAATAGTTTTGGCTTCTTCCTCCTAACTACGTGCATACCCATCAAAATTTCACAGACTTTTAAAATTAAATTACCACCTAGAAAATGCATAGAACCAGATAAATTTATGAACGAACCAAGTTGGCTATAAGATTTTATGTTACCAAACTAACAAAGGGGCTTTAAGACTTCTTAGAGCATATAAAATAAATATGGTACATTGTTTTAAAAATTATTTCAAACACTTTAGAATTGTTTCCTTTTCCCTCTCCTCCCCAAATAAACAATTGGATTGACAGAAAGTAAAACTGTGTGTAAGAGACCATATTTACATGTTTGGACCTCTGTCAAAAATTTCATTTTCAGGCATACAGTGTGTTCTAAAATGTCAGATTAACAGCAATTTTAAGTACTAACTAAAAGAATGCCAAAACTTCAGGTTTGACAGAAAATGTGTACCATTTAGAGAAGTTTGAAGTTTAGTTTGAGAACTTGATAGAGGTAAGCTTTGCTTAACTAGACCAGTAGAGGAGGTAGTTGCCATGATCCTGTGGTAGACTCAGAAGGCACTGAGATACTGGAGTGCTTCCACTCCTAGAATTCCCTAGATTTGATGCTCCGACACTACTGCTATTTATCCAATACCGTGCTCATTCTTACTTAGGCCTTGGCATCTCTTTTTCGCCTGTCTGGTACATTCTCCTTATTTCCTTCTATACTTTCCCATGGCTAATCCTTACTCATTTTTAAATTTTCAGCTCAGATATCACCTCTTCCAGAAAGTCTTTTTTGATCTTTCAAATTTGGGTTAGATTCTTCTTTTCAAAGGTACTTAAAAATTACTCTGTACTCTCCCATTGTTGAATTTAACACATGTTGTAATTCTTTGTAATTGCCTACTTCCTAATTTATTATCTCTAACTAGGCTTTGAATTGTATGAGGGCAAAATCAGATTGGTTGTCTCCCCATTATTTAGCATAGTGCAGGTACTTTATAATTAGAACTACTTTGACTGGCATATATATTTTGACATAGGTATGTTCCTTCTTACAGGATTTGGTGTACAGATGATTTTGATATCATTTTTAGGATTGTTCTCTTGTCTTCAAGGAGTTCATAGTCTAGTTGGAGAGTCAAAGTACAAAAACATTAAAAAGTAAAAGGCAAAGGCTAGTACAAGCCACTAATTTAAAAGGCAGAATAAATAACAGCCCCATTAAGTTGACAAAATGCTGTGAGTTTAGAGCAAGGCTAGAGATTCACTGTATTCTAGTCATCTAGTTGGGAAAACTTCATACATGAGAAAGAGTTTTAAATTGATCCTTGAAGGATGAGAAGAATTTGCTAGGCAGGTGAGATGAGGAAGGGACCTTTTAGGCCTACTGTATACTAATTGTTAGAAAGTTTTGATCTAAGTATTTGCAATAAATGGAAGTAATAAAACTCTATTATGTATAATTAACCTGCTAATCTAGATTTTTCATATTTTCTCTACCCCCATCATCTTAATGAATTTTTATTTGAAATGTATGTTTCTAGATTACTTCATTTTGTCCCTTTTTCTTACCAATTTTTCAAAAGATAAGAGCCTTTAGATCTCTGGAATGTGCCCTTTTAAAATGTAGAAATAAAGTGACATGAGACTGCTTTTTCATTTTGTTTACTACTATTTCTCATTATTTGCCAGCAGTTGACTTGAGATGAGAAACAGTCTTTTCTTAGGCTCATTTTTTATTTGTGAAGTAGAATAATACTTCCTACTTTGCCAATTTTTACAGGTTCGTCATCTATAGATGGCTTCTTGGGTTAGATTCTTCTTAACAAAGGTATTTTTTAAAAAGAGTTAATACAAAGAAAAGAGAATAGAAAAAAAGATGATGGTACTTCAGGCAAAATAACCTGGAGTGATTGTACATATTTGACTCATGGTAGCAGGGTTTGTGAGTAGTTTATTAAAAACTGTACAAAAATGCTGTTTTTATCTGTATTGAGACTGCAGTGGAACTTCCTTATAGCGTCTATTCCCTTCTCCATTTATTATTTTCTTATATGAAGTATTCATGTCAGAAGTCCCAGTCATTAGTCAATAGAGTATAATTGTGTCCTTCTAATTCTTGTCTCATCAGTAATCGAAGATAGAAAACGTTATAAAGAAGTTTCACATTATTTAACAAAGTTTACAGGAAAGTCACCGTTTTCTTTTTGACTTAGTCATCTCATTTTTGATAGATTGCAAAGGTCGACTGCAAGGAAGTACTAGACATCATATGTAATCTGGAATCTGAGGGTCAGGATAACACAGCATTTGTTCTTTGTACGACTTACCTTACCCAGCAGCTCCAAACTGCAAGTGTATATTGTTCTTGGTAAGTATATTTAGTTTTTATTCCCTTTATTTGTTAGTACATAGTATAGCATTTAGGGTTTATGTAAAATTTTATTTTGTTTCACATTTAAAGTCTAAGCAAATTAAATGTTTGTGTATTAACAAAATCTTGCTGACAAGCTAAACCATTTAATTGACAATATCGCGGATTTAATCTATTCAAGTAAAGTCCAAAATAAGAAGTAAAAAATTTTCATTACTCTTTATTGTCCCACAGAGAGCGGTCTGTTATCTCAAATATATATGTTTTCCTTGAAGATTAAATTATGTCAGTATGAAACAAATTGATGTTAGATTTTTCCCTTTACATTCTTTAGTATCTTCTTGTTTTTGAAACCCAAATTAAGTAGGTTTCTAGGTCAAAGTTGCACTAGAAAAGGAAATCCATTTGAATAGTAATCTCTTTTGTAGCTTTGGTACAAAAGACAAATGACATTATTTTGGTTTTAATTCAATTTATATTTTGTTTGCCTCAAAAGTAGTTGCTAAAGAGGAAACAATAAGTGTAACCCATGGATCTTTCCTTCTAGCAGTTTTGATTTAGTTAGACCAGAGGGACAAATTTGACACACAGGAAACCTCTGAAATGCAAAACTGTCAATAAGTATCAGATTAGTGATATGGATAATGCTATGGGAGAATAGAGAAAGGTACTGTATACCAGAGCCTTTAAGAAAGGAGTAAGGGAGGAGGTTGTATTTGAGTTTTAATTCAAAGTATGGGATGAGTTTGCATAATATTCATTAGAGAAGCCAAGGGTATTTCAGAGTCTAAGGATAGCTTAAATTTGGGAATGAGTGTTTTGCTTTTAGGAAAAAGCAAAATTATGTGATTACTTTTCACATAATTCAGCCCTCATGCATTTCCCTCTGGAGTGTCTGCTTTATCTTACCTGGTCCTCATAAAAGTCATTTTGAGGGATACAGTGGAGGATCAGAGACATCAGGGAAATCTTGTGTTTGTTCAAAGTCTCAAAGCTAAGGCTGGGAGCTGAGATTCGAGCCCAGGGTTTTTGACTTATAATCCAGTGCTTTTCTTTTATATTCTGGTTTTCTTGGCCCAGGGGCAAAATTCAAATTGCAGTCTTCAACCACCAAATTCACTCAGAGTTATACCTTCAGTGGAATAGGGACTTATTTTGGAATAATCATCATGAGCATTTTGTTATGGAACCAAAAAGAGATGATATAAAAACATTTGTTTAGTAGCAGTGAGGCTTTTGACCACTAAATCAAACAAAAGAAATAAACATTTCATGCCTCAGTAAAACATGTATACTATTGAGGAACAAATTCCAGTTTTTCTTTTTACAGTTAATTTAATTTCTTTGGCCATTAACTTTTTCATATGTTTTTAATTTGTATAGTAGTTGATAGATTAAAGAAAGTTGAGGAAGTGGATGTGGCTCAAGCAATTGAGCTCCTGCCTACCACATGGGAGGTCCTGGGTTTGATTCCCAGGGCCTCCTGGAGAAGGCAAGCTGGCGCGACAGGCAGGTACTGTGAGCTGGCGCAATAAGATGATGCAACAAAGAGACACAAAGAGGAAAGACAATGAGAGACACAACAAACCAGGTAGCTGAGGTGGCTCAAGCGATTGAACACCTCTTTCCCATATGGGAGGTCCCACATTTGGTTCCTGGTACCTCCTAAAAAGATGAACAGACACAGAAAGCAGACAGCAAGCAAGCCCAAACAACGAGGGGGGAGGATGGGGGTGGGGTGGGGAATAGAAAAATAAATCTTTAGGCAAAGAGAAAAGGAAGATGAACATTACTTATAAATGAAGAAATACCTGCTAGTTACAGCTAAGTTTTCAGTACAAAGAATAAATTAAATCATATATGGAACATGTTTTAAAAAATATATTCACGTAGTCCTTCTAATATTCCTGCCACAGCCTCCCTTTTACGGTGCCCTGTAAAGCTTTTTCCCTCCCGTCTTTATTTAGCCACCATTAGCTCCTCCATGGATGTTAGTAGATCTAGGATTAATGCTGTTCCCCTGCAGCAGGAAGGGATTAACAGGATTTCCCCTTGTTGGCCTTCTAAGAGGGAGCAATAAGGAGTAAAGGAAAGAAGATCTTATCACTTTGTGGCTTTGTTAAAAGTAGAACTTTTTCAGCCATTCAGAGAGAAATAGGATCTCAAATTTTAGAATTGGGAGAACATTTTACCCTTCCATTGTTTTCATAGGCTTTTTTGGTGGGGATTATAGGACATTGGGGGTTCAAATAGCCATAACTTAAAAAACAATGAATTTTACTAGGCAAAATGATCCCAGGAATTCTCTTTGCATAGGGTAGACTCTTTTTGGGGAGCTAGAAGTTTCCCTAATTAAGATGTGGCCGTGGGGGAGGGTTTGATCCTTATTATTTAGGGAAAAAAAGCTTTTTATTATGTAGTATTTCTGATAAGGAATATACCTAGTTTTTTGAAAAATCTTTGATGAAATATGACAAGAGCACTCACTTATTTTTAAATACATATGCTAGAATTTATTAGTGTCATTCTTAGATGTGGTCACCATGGAAGATATTGGAAATGTAAATTATGTATAATCATTCAAAACATTTTAAAAAATTATTTTAGCATTTACAATTTTAAATCACAATAAAATATCTTATTAACTATATAGGAGGATCGTCATAGTATTGGTCTCAAAAGGTATATGGCTTTAGCTTAGGAATTAACCTTGGCGTCATAGAACTTTTGGCCATCTATTAAAGAAATGTTGGAGGCAGAGATCTTATAAATGTCTGGCAGTGGTAATGAGAATAGCTGTGTAAGTGAAAAAGGTAACCCTTTTGTATGGTTGAATGACGATGTATATATAGACATGTAATTGCTACCTTAAAAGTAAAATCATACATTTGAATCTTGAACTACACACTAAGCTCTGTAAATATTTCTTAGACTGGTCTTTGCTTTCTGAAGCGCCTCTGAGCTTAAATTTGTATGTTATTCACTTGTGTTTCTTCATATGTATTTATGTGTCTGTTCATCCCCACTAGACTGTGATATACCAGCGTCGTATATCTTGTCTAATTCACTCTTGTGTCCCCAGCACCTGGTGAAGACTAGATATCCATGTGTGTTTTATTTATCTGAATTGTGTATGGAAAAAAAAAGAGATCATGGGAAACACATCTTTATTTGTAGTAACCTTCTTTAGGGAATAGTCGTTCTTTAATTCCATAAAGTTTTCTTTGCCCCATTTCTAAAATGCCTAAATTCTGGATCTCAGTGTGACACGTTAACATCATTGGCCTCCTTCTATGTAGAAATAGAATAGTTTCAAGTTCTTGCTTGGTAGCTAAATCCCTGCCAAGATAGGTTGCCTAGTATAGAACTAAATTTCCTTTCCAATTTATGTGAATTTGTATATAATTTATTGACTTGAGCTAGGCAGTGGGCTAATTTGGGGTGGCAATAAATCATCTGAACACTGAAAGCAACCAAACAATGGGATCATTTTCAATATACTTTTTAATGGTTGTCTTAAAAATATATATTTGAAGAAGGGTTTGCCTTAGGTGCATGTGTGATCTAGCAGGCTGTAAATAACTGTTTATTGGTGATTTCAGTGTCCCAGTATGCAGATTGGAATGGATGATTGAAGTGACGTATTGGCATTCTCACTAGTAATGTACTGGTTGTCATCTTTCAGGCATGTTCATATGTTTGTGTGGGTAATAGTTTTAAATCTTCGAATGTCAACTGTGTAAATATATAAAACACATGATAAAATGCTCTTTTTTGATCATGTTTTTTTTGGAATTAAGCTAATTGAACCCTGAAATATTTAATTTGGAGTAAATCAAGCCTGGAATAAATAAAACATTCTGATCTATTCTTTTAAAAATTATTTGAGAGATCTTAATTCTCACGTTGCATTTTACCACTTTATCAGAGTTGTCTAAAGCGTCTAGCTAGTTGATGAATTTTAGGTATTTCATGTCATTTACCCTTTCATCTTCATAATCAGGTTTTATTGGCTTTGATAATTTTGTTCTGTTCACAGACTCTTCACATAAAAACATTATATTTTGGCAGATGCTCTTTTATTTCTCAGCATAGATATGTCTCCATTTCTTTTGTTCTTCAGAATTTTGCACTGTTCTCACAAGTTTTTTATTACTAAGATGCTTATATCTGAATAAAGCAATCTTGTGAGTTTTAAAACTCACCTGGCTTGTGGCTATTTTCAAAGCCATCATTTCTCAATTTTCACTTCTTTTGGGTAGGAAAGCAGCACTAGTCACCAAAGAGAAATATTTAAAGGCACTTTAAGTAAATTTTATTTGTTATAGCTCAAATCTGCCATCATTAAATATTACAAATTTTAGTAATATATCTTTTGAGGCATTATATATTTATTTCAACTTTTGAAGAAAGTTTTATATTTCACCTTATGAGCACCCTATTACTTCTTTTGAAATGTAAGAAAATTAATTCTGTTAAATGTTTAGTTTCAATCTATTGTTTAAAAAGAGATATTTTCATTTCTTAAGCTTTGGATTTGTGGTTCCTGGAATAGTTTATTTTAAAATATAGGATATCTGGGAGCTGATGTGGCTCAGTGGTTGAGTGTCGGCTTTCCACATACAAGGTCCCGGGTTCAATCCCAGGCCCTTTGTATCTCAAAAAAAAAAAAAAGGAAAAAGATAATAATAATAAAATAAAATATAGGATATCAGTGTTCTAAAACTGGCCTTATAAAAACAATACGATTACTATTTTATGAAAATAACAAATATACAATATCCACCGAAGAGCCACATTTTTAAAGTAATATTCTTTTCAGTTTTGTTAGTAGCTTTCCTTGCATTCACATTATATTAGTAATTTAACATTTCTGTCCTTGACATTTTCAAGTTTCTAGTGCTTTTTTGCTTCAGAGTTTTGTCTCACCCATTAAATATTTTTATTTATTCTTTCCTAGCTTTGTTTCCATAATGAATATTTGTGGTTTTCCTATGTTTTAGCCATTTCCAACAGTACCATTTTATTTAATATCATTAGTAATATTTAAACATTCCAAAATGCAGGCCCAACTAGAATCATGACATTTTATAGATGGAAAGGGCTGTAAGATTAATGTAGAAAAATGCACCAATAGAATATTTATTAGTTGTACACATTTCGTTGGCAGTATAGTAACATCCGATAATACCTGCCCTCTAGGATAGGATTTAATTTGACCTTTGGAACAAGATGGGATCAAAATAAGCCTTTTAAAAAGTCATCCTAAAGGAAGTAGTCTTTTGTTGTTTGTTGTTTTGCCCCAAGACACAAATCAAAAAGAAGTGGGGAAATCTCAGAAAATTAAAACAAATTGCGTTTGGTGGGAAGTAATAGTGACTATAGACAGCTTTTTCTTCCAGTTTTTGTTCACTCTTTTGCCAACTTAATTTTACAAACCAAACCAACAAATGGAGGCGGGGGGAGGGAGTAAGCAAATATCAGTTGCTTTAAATGTTCTACCATCATCTTTCTTTTTATAGGGAACTGACTCTCTTTTGGAGTAAACTGCAAAGAAGAATCGACCCTTCTTTAGACACTTTTTTGGAGCGCTGTCGCCAGTTTGGTGTCATAGCCAAAACACAACAGCATTTATTTTGCCTGATTAGAGTTATACAAACTGAAGTGAGTAATTTATTCTTTTGGGCTGATTGTGGCTGGAGGGAAGAAATGAGTGTGGGAAGATAACTTCCCAGACAACTCCTTTATATAGATAAAGGAAAGTGAGAAATAAAAGGGTTTAATAAGATTATGGACTTGGACATACCTAGCTGCTTACAAAGATTGATTTCCTAGGAATCCCCCCAAAAAAATTTTTAATGGAAAGTAGTGGTAAGAGAAGAGAGCATATGTTTCTTGGTTATCACCTCAATCACCCTATATCTGCTTTCCCTTGAACAATGTTCTGTATTTTATATAGACATGTTCCTTTGCAAATTAGCGTAACTATTATAAATGAAGACAAATAACTGTATTTTTCATTTCCTTGGGGGTGGAGTAGTATATTTTTTTAGGTTTGGGAGTAAAGAGAAGTTCCAGTATCTACTGCACACAAATTTTAAACAAATACAAATAGGAAGCAGGTTAAATATTTTTAGGACATGTAAAAGTACCCATATATAAAACCTTGTTCTTTAAGTACAGCCGTATAGAAGTATGCTAAGGCCACCAGCGTAGGAGTTTGGGGTGAGTCTTATGCTATGGTCTTAAGTTGAGGTACAACTGTATCTTTGAGGCTTTTATACTTCTCCCTCTTGCTTTAATGTATCTTTCTGTAGCCTATACTTTATTTGAAATATGTTGATCTAGTCTTCTCCAATGAAGATAAAGAAAGGGTTAACTGTTATCAGACACAAATTGATGGTTAAACAAATTACATGACAATTATTCTAATCACTGAGAACGGAATTTGTGTCTCTGATCGGAATTTGTGTCTCTGATCGCAGAAAGAACATATTCCAAGTAATTATAGAACATGCTTTGTTTTAAAAACATAGTTTTATAACTGACCTCAGAAGTTTTGTTTTTTAATCTTTAAGGAATGTATGAGTTTTCTATTGCAGTAGTACTTACAAGAAACACCCATTTATTAATCCACAGTTTTATAGGTCAGAATCATCCACTTTCAAGCTCATTCTTACCATTGACAGAATTCAGTTCCTTGTGGTTGTAAGACTGAGCTTCTAGTTTCTTTGCTGGATGTCAGCCAGGGTCCACTCTCAGCTCCTAGAGGCTGCCCTCATTCTTTGCCTCCATTTTCTTTTTCTTTCTTTCTTTCTTTCTTTTTTTTAATTTATTGAAGTATATCATTCATACATGAACATACATAAACTATAACTGTTCAGTAAACATCATGAACTTAAAAAACAAACATGCATAACATCATACAGGGCTCCCACACATCACCCCCCCACACACATACACCCTGCATTGTTGTGAAACATTTGTTAATAAATCATGGAAGAGCATCATCAAAGTATTACTACTAACTATAGTCTGTATCTTCCTCCCCTTTTAAAGGATTTATTTATTTATTTACTTTTATCCATTTTTACCCCCCACCCCCTGTTTTTGCTGTTTCTGTGTCCATTCACTGGGCAACTCTCTGTGTCCATTTCCTGCCCTCTCTTCTCATCCTTCTCCTCCTGTCTTCACTGGGATTTGATCCTCGGACTCTTCAATGTGGGAGAGAGGCGTCCTACCGCCTGTGCCACCTTAGTTCCTGTTTTTTTTGGTGCGTCTCATCTTGGCTCTCCCTTGTGTCACTCTCCTGTTGCGTCATCATCTTGCTGAGTGGCTCACGGGGCTTGACGGCGCACCCGCTCCTGGGGCCTGGTGGCGCACCTGCTCACGGGGTTTGCCTCCATTTTCAAGCCATCAAAGGCACAATGGATTCTCTCATGCTTTGAATCTGTTCCTGGATCTCCCACCTCTAGTCTCAGATTTAAAGGGCTTAGGTAATTAAGTTAGGCCTACCTGAATACTTAAGGTCAACTGCTTTGGGACCTCAATTACATCTACAAAATTTCTTTTGCCATGTAACATAACATAACTACAGGAGTAATATCCCATTATATCTATACCTTTGCCTTATTTTATTCCTCCTTCTCTCTCTTTCTCCACCTATTTATCTTCTGAACATTTTAGAACAGTTTGCACATATCATACTCCTTGAACACATGATACTTTCATTTACATTTCCTGTGAACAAGGATATTCACTTATGTAAGCACCTTAAGCGCAATTCTCAAGTTCAAGAAATTTAGCATTGATATAAAGCTTATGTTCTATATACCACTTTTTCCTTATGTCCCAATAATGTCCTCTTTAGCCTTTCTTCCTCTATTTTTGGATCCCATCCAGTATCATGTATTGCATTTACTTGTCATTTTCTTTTTACTTTATCTTTTTTTTTTTAATTGTGTAAACATAAATATAACATAAATCCTTCCCATCCCAGCCCCTCCCAAGCATGCCATTCAGTGGGATTATTCACATTCACAATGTTACAGACCCTTACTAGAACTTTTCCTCAACCCCAGTTTCCTACTTCTTTAAAGAGAGAGGTGATGTAGCCTGTATCAGAATCTTGTTCTGTTATGAATGGTAAATGTTCCCCAATAGCAGTGGCTTAGAGAAGATAGTTTCTTCACTCTCGAGTGGGTAGGTAGTCTACATAGACAGTCCAGAATTGGTTTAGTGGCTCCACATATCAGAATCCCAGACTTCTTTTATCTACCATCAGCACATAATTTCCATCTCATGATCTAAGACTTAGTTCTTCTAATCTCAGCTATAATGTCTCCATTCCATATAGCAGGAAGGAAGAGGAGTGGGGGAGGGCAAACCCGACGATGCCTCACAGCTTCTCCACTCCTCCTTCCCTCCCTCCCGCCCTCTCTCTCTCTGTCTGTCACACACACACACACACACACACACACGGTTTGTAGGCACATTCTATTGGCTACAGTTAATATATGTGGCCATATCTAGCTGAAAGAAGGCTAGGAAATATGTCCATTTTCCAATAACTATGTAACCAGATAAAAATCAGGTGTTCTGTTTATCACTCATATGGTCAAAATAACCTTACGTATGAATCTAATTTATTATTATTATTATTTTTTTTTTTTTTTAAGGAGGTACCAGGGATTGAACCCGGGACCTCATACATGTGAAGCAGAGGCTCAGTCACTGAGCTCTGCCTGCTCCCCAGTATGAATCTAATTTAATGTAGTTTTGGACTGGTAACGCCTTTAGTACCTGTCCAATGATTTCTTTTTTTTTCTTTTTTTTTTTTAAGATTTATTTATTTTTTATTTATTTATCCCCCCCTTGCTGCTGGTGCTGCTGTGTCCATTCGCTGCATGTCTTCTCTGTGTCTGCTTATCTCCCCCTTGCTGTGAGGTCTTGCCGCATCAGCCCACGGCGCCGCGCCAGCCGGCCTGCCCTCACAAGGAGGCGCTGGGAAGCGAACCCGGGGCCTCTCATATGGTAAACGGGTGCGCTATCCATTGCACCACACCCGCTTCCTGCCGTGAGGTTGCTGCATCAGCCCACCGCACCGCTCAGGCCGGCGTGCCCTCACAAGGAGGCCTCGGGACGCGAACCCGGGCCTCCCATATGGTAAACGGGGGCTCTATCCACTGAGCCACACCCGCTTCCTGATGATTTCTTAACCATGCTTGTAGTTATTATACTCTTGATTCTATAACTTGAGAAAGTCATAAATGGAAGGGATGACTTTGGGGAATCCAGGGTATCTCCCAAAACTTTAAAAATGATGTGACAATGAAAATAGATGTAGTCATATTTTAAGGGAGAAGGTATAAAAAGGGGGATCATCTTGAATCCAGCTTATTTGACCTTGGTATTTTTTTTTGATGGACATATGGTTCTATCGTTTTGCAAAACATGGTTTCATCTAATTTAATCCCTTTGCCGTAGTAATAAAGAAGATGAAAATTAGAGGTGTATGATTTAATCAGGATCATATACCTATTTCACAGCAGAGCTAAGGGTAGACCATGGGTTTCTTGATTTGATAGAGTAATGTGATATTAATCTATCAAATTATCATTTGTAAGTAAGAGCACAGAGGACTTGGAGATATTTAGGTAAGTTTTGAAACAATTCACAGGTTTTCAGTGAGTTTTTATTTTTTAACTCCTTTTGGAAGACTCTGAGGTAAATGGCAAAGAATGTCCATTCTTTCTTAGACATCCTAATCTGATTGAGGTGATGGAATTTGTGAAATCACTAACACTTTTCAAAGAATCATAACTGGAAATACCATTATACATTCTGAGCAGATGTGCCACAAAATTACTGGCTAAAAGAGTGGTATGGATAAAAGAATTTGGTATGGAAAGTGGAGCTGAATTTAAAAGAAATCGGTGAACATAAATAAATTGGTGAGTTTTAAACCAGGATGCTGAGGGAACAAGCATGACATTTATCAAGGGCACATAAGATATATATAGAATAGACTCTAAAGCAGTGTTAAGTGCTCAGGCTCTGTAAATAGATTGTTCTAAGTTCAAATCCTTGCTCCTCCATGCACTAACTGGTGACACTGGGCAACTTAATTAACCTTCTGAGCCTTGGTTTCTTCATCTGTAATATGAGGATAATATATGCAAAGAGTTTATTTAGAATAGTACCTTGTATATAGAAATAACTGATAGCAGTTATTTTCTTTATGCTCCCAGCATTTAGAATGGTGCCCAACACAGAATAACTGCTTAACAGAGTGTTTGCTGATTTGAACGATGGAATTTACTCTATTTTACATGGTATTTTGTTGAATATTTACTATGTGCCAACATTGTAGTAATTATTTTATGTTCTTATTTCATTTTATATCAACCTTATGAGGAAAATATTACTACTATTACCATTGCCACTTTACAAATGAGGACTCTGAGGGTTGGAGGAGTTAAAATCCTGTCACTGTGGTGAACCTGAGGGTCAAAGGCAGTCAAACTCTAGACCTTATACTTTTAATCACGGCAATTTAAACTCTACTATGTTGTCGTGCCTTTTCTTATTTTCATAGTCCACCTCATGTAAGAGTCATCTTGCTTGCACTGACCTTTTATCACATATGTCATGGTCTTCCTGATTTTTTTTTCTTTGTTACTGAGAACCTTCTGCTATATAGAATTTTCTAATTTCTGTTATTTTTGCATGGGAAACTGAGATTAGGAACATGGGTAACTATAGAGTACTAATTCTTTTAGGAGGAAATGAGGAGGACCATTTATTTTAGCCTTGGGTTTTTGAAAAACAAACCATGAGTATCTTAAATTGAATTCAATCCCTAGGCTCACTTTTTTACATGTATTTCCTCTTGCCCCATTTATTTAAGCCCTGTATTTCCTGTCTGGTTTAAGACCATCCTTTTTTGAATACTTCAATTGACTTTATGCTGAATTCCTTTGAATTCTTGTGTAATTAATGTTTATTCATCTGGCACATAGTTAAATTCTTTGAGGGTTTGAGACTGCTTTAACATGCATTACCTTGTAAAGTTCGATAATCTGTAAATGTGCATTGTTGTTTGTGGTTGTAACATCTAATCCAGTTACTTACATGTTGACAAGAAGGGTTTAAATGTAATTTCCAGGCAGAAAGGTTTAAGATAAATTCTAAGAACTCCATAAAGAATTTGAGATGCTAACGTATCTTATCAATGAAAATTATGCAATCTCTATTAATTTCTTTTTCTGTATGTGAAAAAAAATAACTTTTCTTTCCTGTTTTTCTTGTAGGCACAGGATGCTGGTCTTGGAGTGTCAATTTTACTATGTGTCAGAGCTCTTCAACTCAGATCAAGTGAGGATGAGGAAATGAAGGCATCAGTTTGTAAAACAATTGCTTGTCTTTTACCAGAAGATTTAGAAGTTAGACGAGCTTGTCAGCTTACAGAATTCTTAATTGAACCTAGTTTGGATGGATTTAATATGTTAGAAGAACTATATTTGCAACCAGATCAAAAATTTGATGAAGAAAATGCACCAGTTCCGAATTCTCTTCGATGTGAGCTCTTATTAGCTTTAAAAGCCCACTGGCCTTTTGATCCTGAATTTTGGGATTGGAAAACTTTAAAACGACACTGCCATCAACTGTTAGGACAAGAAGCATCAGATTCCGATGATGATCTAAGTGGCTATGAAATGTCTATTAATGACACAGATGTTTTAGAGTCATTTCTCAGTGACTATGAGGAGAGTAAAGAAGATAAACAATATAGAAGAAGAGATTTGACAGATCAGCATAAGGAGAAAAGAGACAAAAAACCCATTGGTTCTTCTGAAAGATACCAGAGGTGGCTCCAATATAAATTTTTCTGTTTGTTATGTAAGCGGGAATGTATAGAGGCCAGGATTCTTCATCATTCTAAAATGCATATGGAAGATGGAATTTACACCTGTCCAGTTTGTATTAAAAAATTCAAAAGAAAAGAAATTTTTGTTCCACATGTGATGGAACATGTTAAAATGCCACCAAGCAGAAGGGACCGCTCTAGAAAGAAATTACTGTTGAAAGGCTCTCAAAAGGGTATTTGTCCCAAGAGCCCCTCTGCAACCTTAGAGCAAAATCAGTCATTGAATGAACAAGTCAAAGGCGAGTCTCATGAATACGTCACATTCAGCAAATTAGAAGATTGCCACCTGCAAGACAGAGATTTGTACCCGTGCCCTGGCACAGACTGTTCCCGTGTGTTTAAACAATTTAAATACTTAAGTGTGCATCTTAAAGCTGAACACCAAAATAATGATGAAAATGCTAAGCACTACTTGGATATGAAAAATAGAAGAGAGAAGTGTACTTACTGTCGACGACATTTCATGTCTGCTTTTCACCTGCGAGAGCATGAACAAGTGCATTGTGGTCCTCAACCTTATATGTGTGTATCTATAGACTGCTATGCTAGGTTTGGATCAGTGAATGAACTCCTTAATCATAAACAAAAGCACGATGATCTGCGTTATAAATGTGAATTGAATGGCTGTAATATTGTTTTCAGTGACTTGGGACAGCTTTACCACCATGAAGCACAACACTTTAGGGATGCATCTTACACATGCAACTTTCTTGGCTGTAAAAAGTTCTATTATTCCAAAATTGAATATCAGAATCACCTCTCAATGCATAATGTTGAAAGTTCAAATGGAGATGTGAAGAAACCAGTGAAACTTGAGGAGCCTTCAGGAGGTGAAAAGCAAGATTGTATTGATCAGCCTCATCTCCATGACCAAACTGATAAATCACATTTACCTGAGGATCTTCTTTTCTGTGCAGAATCAGCTACGTCTCAGATAGATACAGAAACTGCAGAAAATCTGAAAGAAAACAGTGACAGTAATTCTAGTGATCAATTAAGTCATAGTTCTTCAGCTTCAGTGAATGAAGAGTTAATTGACACACTGGATCACTCTGAAACCATGCAGGATATATTATTATCCCATGAGAAAGTCTTTGTGCACTCCAGTTTAAAAGAAAAATGTTCTAATGTGGCAGTTTGTTTTGATGGGAATAAGTTTACATGTGGTTTTGATGGCTGTGGTTCCACGTACAAAAACGCAAGAGGGATGCAGAGACATCTACGAAAGGTTCATCCATACCATTTCAAACCCAAAAAGATAAAGACAAAAGATCTCTTTCCCTGTTTGGGTAATGAATATAATCAAACAACTGAAAAATTTGATGCAGAACCTAAACCCAGTTCAGATACAAACAGTGACTCCCCAGATGAAGGTCTAGATCACAATATTCATACTAAATGTAAAAGAGAACATCACAGTTATTCCTCAGAAGCCTCTATTTGTGCTTCTAAAAGGCCATGTACAGAGGATACCATGTTGGAACTTCTGTTGCGCTTGAAACATTTAAGCTTGAAAAACTCAATAACACATGGATCTTTCTCAGGGTCATTGCATGGGTACCCATCCAGTGGTGCTAAGTCTCTTCAGTCGGTTTCATCTACTATCTCAGACCTTAATTTTCAGAATCAAGATGAAAATGTGCCAAGTCAATACCTTGCACAGTTGGCAGCTAAGCCTTTTTTCTGTGAGCTTCAAGGATGCAAATATGAATTTGTGACCAGAGAGGCTTTGTTAATGCATTATCTTAAAAAACATAATTATTCAAAAGAAAAAGTCCTTCAGTTAACTATGTTTCAACATCGATATTCCCCATTCCAGTGTCATATTTGCCAAAGGTCGTTTACAAGAAAAACACATCTTAGGATTCATTATAAAAATAAACATCAAATTGGCAATGACAGAGTAACCAACAAACTATTGGAGAGTGAAAAATGTGATCATGAAGGCCCATGCTCAGTAGACAGGTTGAAAGGTGATTGTTCTGTAGAACTTGGAGATGATCCCAACAGTAACTCTGAGAAGCCACACTGTCATTCTAAAAAGGATGAATGCAGTTCAGAAACAGATTTAGAGTCATCGTGTGAAGAAACAGAAAGTAAAACATCTGATATTTCATCACCAATAGGTGGCCATAGAGAAGAACGGGAAGGAAGAGAGGGGAGAGGTAGCAGGAGAACTGTTGCTAAGGGAAATCTGTGCTATATTTTGAATAAATACCACAAACCATTCCATTGTATCCATAAAACTTGCAATTCCTCATTCACCAATCTAAAAGGCTTGATTCGCCATTATAGAACTGTCCATCAGTACAACAAAGAACAGTTATGTTTAGAGAAAGACAAAGCAAGAACCAAAAGGGAACTTGTCAAATGTAAAAAGATATTTGCTTGCAAATATAAGGAATGTAATAAGCGCTTCCTGTGTTCCAAAGCTCTTGCTAAGCACTGTAGTGACTCTCATAACCTAGACCATATTGAAGAGCCTAAAGTACTTTCTGAAGCCGAATCTGTGGCAAGGTTTTCCTGTAACCAGCCTCAGTGCCCTGCTGTTTTTTATACATTCAGCAAGTTGAAGCACCACTTGATGGAACAGCATAATATTGAAGGAGAAATACACTCAGATTATGAAATTCATTGTGATCTTAATGGCTGTGGCCAGAGTTTCACCCATCGCAGTAATTACTCTCAACATGTATATTACCGACACAAGGACTATTATGATGATCTGTTTAGAAGCCAGAAAGTAGCAAATGAAAGGCTACTAAGGAGTGAAAAGGTGTGTCAAACAACTCACACTCAGGGGCATGAACATCAGAGTACCAGGAGATCATTTAGTACTAAGACTAAAAAATGTGGCTTAATCAAAGAAAAGAAAGCTCCAATTAGTTTTAAAACAAGAGCGGAAGCCCTCCATATGTGTGTGGAGCATTCTGAGCACACACAGTACCCCTGCATGGTTCAAGGATGCTTATCTGTGGTGAAGTTGGAAAGCAGCATAGTGAGGCATTACAAACGTACCCATCAGATGAGTAGTGCCTATTTAGAGCAACAGATGGAAAACCTTGTTGTTTGTGTTAAGTATGGTACCAAAATTAAGGAGGAGCCCTCCTCTGAAGTGGAGCCCTGTATAAAGAAAGAAGAAAATAGAAACTGCGAGTCAGAGCATACAAAGCACAGCCATTCTCTGGGAGACTGTAGCCCACCTGTTCAGAAGACTGATTCCCCTCATCTGAATGAAAGGGATGGAGATCAGAAAGGTTGTACAGAAAACAACCCAGTATTTGATGCAGATACCCTGCTCTACAGAGGAACTTTAAAATGTAACCATAGTTCAGAAACCACTTCTTTGGAACAATGTAATATAGTTCAGCCGCCTCCTTGTAAAATAGAAAATTCCATACCTATTCCTGATGGGACTGAAAGTGGGACTTATTTTACAAGTTTCCAGCTGCCTTTATCAAGGATCAAAGACTCAGAAATTGGGCAGCATAGTTCAGGGCAGGAAAACACTGTAAAAAATTCAACCAATGTCCCCAAAGAGAATTTTAGGAAGCATTCACAGCCCAGGTCATTTGATTTGAAGACTTATAAACCTATGGGATTTGAATCTTCATTTCTGAAATTCATTCAGGAAAGTGAAGAGAAAGAAGATGATTTTGACGATTGGGAGCCTTCAGAGCACTTAACATTAAGTAACTCTTCACAACCCAGTAATGACTTACCAGGGAGTGTTATGGCAAATAATATGGTGAATGACAATGATCCTGAAGTTGACATACCTCATTCTTCCAATAACTCTGCAATTCATGAGAACCTGACTGCAATCCCGCCCTTAATCGTAGCTGAGACAACAACAGTTCCTTCCTTGGAAAACCTGAGGGTTGTATTAGACAAAGCATTAACAGACTGTGGAGAGCTTGCCTTAAAACAGCTTCATTATCTTCGGCCAGTAGTTGTCCTTGAAAGATCTAAGTTTTCCACACCAATTTTAGACTTGTTTCCAACAAAAAAGACAGATGAGCTTTGTGTAGGAAGTTCCTAAATAGCAATTTTGTTTTAGAAACAGACTGGCTCCAACACTGCAACATGGGGACAATTGCCAACTCGAACAAAGGCTGAGAACCAGCCACACTGTTGTTTAGGGTAGAATAGGCTGTGTATTTACATGAATGTATAATATCTATGTCAGCAGTATTGGCTGAGTCCATTAGCTCTCCAGTTGGTTTATTGATTGGGTTTTTTTGTTTATTAAAAAAGAAATGGAACTGTACTCTTGTTTGGTGCTAATTAATACATCAAAATATTCTGGGGCTTCCTTTTTCAAATTAAGTGTGCATGATTGTATATGGAACAAATACTAAAGTCCCAGGGTGGGAGGGCTAGGGAAAGGGATATGGAATTCTTACTTGACTTGAATGTGCACCTGAGGGTGCTTTGTGTAATATATTGTACACTACAGCATCTTATATTTTTTTGAGTTGAGTTTCAATAAATTACAATTTTTCACCCATTTCTTGTTTACTCATAATGAGTTTTCATGCCACACATAAACTGGCATTGCACTCGTATTTTCTGGAATGTGCACTTATATTTTACCTCAGTAGTTTCTCATTTCTTATTAGACCAGTCAGATCAAGATTCTTTTTGAATGACCATTGTCTTAAAGTTTTGTGGAAAGAAAATTCTGAATTGGTTAGTTAACTCTGGGGAGTCAAGCTAGCTCCCAGAGATGGATCATGCTCACAAATTGGCCAGGTATTTGGAGAGAATATGCCAGGCATAATGAAAGGACATAGCAAATCCAGAGGTCTGAAGGTATGTTTCCTGGGAACTACATATAATTTTATAGGGGGAGCTTTGGGCAAGTTGAGATTATTGTAGAGATAGAGAGAAATCAAAACATAAACACTGAGAAGTTTGTACTTGAGTCTGTAGGCATCTGGGAGTTCTTGGAGGATTTTAAGCAAAGTAACACATTCAAATTAATAATTGATAGATCACTTGAGATAGGGAGTGTGACTTCAGGGGCTGAGAATGGAAACAATAGATAATACACTGTTGGAGAAAACTGAAGCAAACTTGGTGAGGGTCTGTACTGACAATTGCAGCAAAGAGAAGGGTAGATGAAATTGAGAGATTTAAAGAGAATTGGGCTAGGAGGATGAAAAAAGGAAGGACTTGAGAAAAATGTAAAGATTTGGTGGTGGTGCAATAATTAAGGTGGGAAAACAAAAGGATGACTGGGTATTTGGGAAGAGGATGGAATGCCAAGATGAGTTTGGTCTTTGGATGTGTTGAGGTTCGGTTTCCTTATCAGCTTGTTAGGAATTTCATTCTGCCATCTCTTCATCCAAAGTCTAAAATACCCCCATTCCCACGTCAGTTTTCGGTTCAGATGCTAATTAGTAACAGGATTTTTTTTTTTTAATTAGAGAAATTGTAGGTATGCAGAAAAAGCATACAGAAAGAACAGAGTTCCCATAAGCCCTCCTCACTCAGTTTTTCTTATTAGTATTTTGCCTTACTGTGGTACCTTCATTACAATTGATGAAATAATATTACTCTAAGAATGCTATTAACTGTATTCCATAGTTTACATTAGGGTTTACTGTTTGTTCAATTCTGTGTTGTTGGGATTTTTTTTTTTTTATTGTAACATATACAATATAAATTTCCCCTTTTATCCACATTCAAATACACAATTCAGTGGTGTTAATTACATTCACAACGTTGTGTTATCACCACCACCATCTATTACCAAAGCTTTTCCATCACCCCAAACAGAAACTTTGGACCAATTAAGCATTAACTCCACTCTTTACCCCACCTTGGCCCTTGGTAATCTGTATTCTAGTTTCTGACTATAGGTTTACATATTCTAATTATTTCATATCTGAGATCATACAATATTTGTCTTTGTATCTGGCTTATTTCATTCAGCATGTCTTCGTGTTTCATCCATGTCACATGTATCAGAACTTCATTTCCTTTTACAGCTGAATAATATTCCATTGTATATATATATCTATATCACATTTTGTCTATCCGTTCATCAGTTGATGGGCCCTTGGGATGCTTCCATCTTTTGGCAGTTGTGAATAATGCTGCTATGAATATTGGTGTGAAGATATCTGTTGGAGTCCCTGCTTTCAGTTCTTTTGGGTACTACCTACAAGTGAGCTTGCCAAGTCATATGGTAATTCTATGCTTAGCTTTCTGAGGTAACAGGATTTTCAAGTGAGACTACATTGAAAGTAAAAGTGGTAGAAACAATAGAAAGTTTTGGAGGCTTAGGCCACTACTGATTCTTTGGAACCCTGAACTAATTTTTCTTTATGGGCTTCAGTTTCCTTACTTAAAAAGTGAGGTGTGGGTAATAACCTTGAAAACTCCCTTTCTGTGATCTGAACATGAGAGCCACCTGTTGGCCTCAACTTTTAAAATTTATACTGGAGAGAAAACAAAATATAGTTCAAATTTCAGCCCAGAACAAGAGAAACTAATTTGCTTAAGACTGAACTGTATCCGTTCAACCACTCCTATCTCCCATCCCCAGGAAGGGCCAAGTGAATCTGCAGTAAAACCAAACCCTAATTTTCAGAACCTGATATTTGCTTCAAGTACAAGCTAAGTGGTTGATCCTAAGATCACTTTCTATTCTAGTTGGAGCAGCTTGTTTCGTTTCATTTTTATTGTAGATGTTTTATGTTAAAACTAATATAATACTGAAGGCCAAAGGGTTGTTTTTACAGCTTTTAGTTAATTATTTTTGCCTGATGTCTGGCACATTAGTTTTGTTTTCAAAGCCTTTGTCAATCAAGAGTGCCCCCTGAAATAGTGGGTAGGAATTGAGAGTGCCAGACAATTTGAGTCCTTTACCCAGAATTCTCTTGCTTCCATTTTTCACCCATTTTCATGAATACATGTATGCAGGAGAGTGTGGGAAACTGGAGAGAAAAGTTTTTGATAAGCCTTCTTAGGGTCATTCCATCTCAATCCTATCCTCTCCCAGTTCCAGGTTGCCTAGTTCTAATCTGCATTGCCAAGGACATGTACTGTTCATGGAGGGCTAGTCAGTCTTTCACAAAATACTTAAATACATACGTAATTGAAGAGTTCCAGATATATTTGGAAAAGCTATATTTGTCAAGGCACTAGCTATTGTGGAGCTTTAAGGTGAAGGGAGGGCCAAAGTGTCATTGATTTGCAGCATGAGCATCACCTGGGAGCTTGTTAGACATGCAGAATCTTAGGCCCCAACCCAACCCAAATCTGCATTTTTGGTAAGCTCTCCAGATGATCCACAAGCATGGAAAAACTAGAACCACTAGCCTAGAATTCATGTAGGAAGTGTAAGTGCTGTTAGAATCAGGGTAATTACTAACATTTATTAGTACTATCTTTACTTGACAGATGAGGAACTTGAAATAGAGATGAAGTGTCTTGCCAAGCTGACATAGCTAGTAAGAAATGGAGTCCAGTTTCCCATCTCTTGAAAAATAGCAGGGAGGCCACTCATTGTGAAGGAATAACCAGTGGAAAATTGCAGGTGATGTTTGGAGTGTAAAAAACCAAAATTTTTGTAATTAATGTATTGTTTTTGAAAGTGAATAGTTGGGGTTAAGGACTGAAGTAGAGCCAGGTCATATAGGTCCAACTCCACAGTCATATACCCAGTGTTGACATTTCCTCACTTGAGGAAAGAGATGGAAAACTAATAGGTTACATGTTTCTGGGAGTAATATGTAACCTATGAAAAAGTCATGATTTCTGCCTTTCTCAATGAAACTTAAAAAAGTCAGAAAAGTTAATCCTTTTTCCCCCCAACTCATCACCACCAGACGGTAAATTATGTGATGCCTTCTGGCTCTTTACTATGGATTCAGAGGCAAAGTCTATTGTGTATAGCTAGGTGGAGAACAGGGGTTCTTAACAAGGAGTCAGTGAGCTTGAATTGAAATTCATGAAAACATTATTCTTTGTGGGGGGGGGTGTTGGTGCAGGTGTGGTATATTTATTAAATACTACACAGTATAGTGTGGACCGTGGTTTTCACCTCACTGGCAAATGGGTCCATGGAACAAAAAAGGTTAAGAACCCCTGGTATAGAAAGAGTGGCCCACTGCGTTCTGGCCTGCTTGGTCTCTACCTGCAGGAGTGGATTCTGTGGTAGATTGTATTTGAAGGTCTAAACCGCTTTACGGAAGGTAACCAGGATAGGCAGAGATTTAAAAACGTGCCAACATGTAACTGGCAGGTTTAGCCTGGAAAAGAGAAGGCAGGAGGCACAGGACAGCTCTCTGAATAGCTAGTAAGAAGCCAAATATTTGCTAAGCATCTAACATCTGCTAGCTCCTGGGGATAAGAGTGTTAAACAAGACAGAACAAGTTTCCTAAATCCTGGAGATTAAAACTAGGTAAAAGTGCTGCAAATGAAGCTCTGACTATGTGTTGGGGATCAAAAATGGGAGAAAAGGTGTTGTGAGTAAGTAATGTTTAAACTGAAACCTGAAGAATCAGAAGGATTTAGCCAAAGAAATGGTAATCCAGTTATTTGCAAAGGCTTTGTGGTGTAACAGCTTGGTGTGGACAAGTCCAGTATAACTGGAGTTGAGAGAGTAAACGGGAAAGGGATAGGTAAGCAGGGTCCAGGTCTTTAGCTATGTTCTAGATTTTGCATTTTGTTTGAAGGCCATGAAGAATCTATTGAACGCTTGAAAGTATATGTTGCATAAATCAGTAAGTCATAACAGCATCATGGGGAAGACTACTGAGTGGATGTGACAGAGATGGGTGGATAGATAGGAGAAGGGAAGGGAAGGGAGGAAGGAAGGGTAAAAGGGTTTAGGTTAAAGGTGGGCTGTGCTGCTTGCCGTAGACAGTGATAAACTCATCGGTGGTGTTAAGATATCCAAGAGGGGAGTCAAACAAGAAATGGAGTATTTGGACTAGATTTTCTTCTAGGCATTTTAGATTCTTGAGATTTACAATACCTTGCATCCGGTCATGAATGTCACTACTAACAATAGTTGCCCTTGTCTATATGCATAGCATGGTTCTAAGTAATTTACACAAATGGTTGAATACTCATTACAACTTTACAAGGTAGAAATTATTCCCATTTCACTTTTTTTTTTTTTTTTTT
>JAQZBX010020198.1:0-33204 GCA_029593785.1 Cabassous unicinctus
ACCTCCTTGAAGTTGTCCTGGGTGAGTCCAATTAACTGGAGAGCAGGTGTTGCAACTCTGCTGAGGCTCAGGGCCCAGCTGGCACATGGACAGCCCAAAGATTTCAGTCTCTTGGATGTACACCTACCAACTCCAGCACCAAGTGTAGGTTTAAATAGAAGGGACAGGTGAGCTATGTGTAGGGAAGCCATAACTGAGTCCAACTCTGTCACACTCAGGAACACAAACTCCAAAATAGGGCCCACTGGCAAGGCACCAAACTCTGGAGCTATCTGCCCTCACCATAGGACCTGGGTGTCTCCAGAGCCTTCAGGAGCCCCACTATTTGGGGTAGTATCCACTTCGGCAGTCTATGAGATCCTGCTGAGATGTGCATAAGCATTACCTCTGGGATGACTTCCCGACTCACTTTGAAGTCTCTTAGCCATATAAACTCATTTGTCTTTACTTTCCCCCCCTTTTATTCGAGGTCTTTTTCCAGTTGCATTGCTAGTTGGTGCTTGGTAGTAATCCCTTGGTGCCAGGGAGGCTCATCCCTGGGAGTCATGTCCCACACTGGGGAGGAAAGCAATGCATTTATATGCTGAGTCTGGCTTAGAGAGAGGCCACATTTGAGCAACAAGGAGGCTCTAAGGAGGCAACTCTTAGGCACCCCACAACACTAGGCTAAGTTTCAATTTCAAGAGCAAAGGCTCACAAACATAGTCATCAATATCAAGGATCCATCAGTGGACTATCCTCCTTCACCAGTCATTGCCCCTGCACTTGGGGGACTGTTGCTGCTCCATTAGAGAATGTGGCAGAGCTCTCCAGGATGGGAATTCAATATTCTCTGTTATTGTGTGAATCTCTACCCACTGTGACAATGCCCTGTGAGCATTTGAACACATTTATATACCTTATATGTCTGTCCAGGTGAACTTCCTCCCATGTATCCCCTATCACTGACACCCCACACCAATGATCCTCTCCTGCCCCAGTTGTAACCCTTCTGTGATCCAAAGGATCTTCCAAAATGAAGCCCAATAAAATAGCCAAATACAATGAATAGGAAAATGAAATAATAATGATAGGTTTGACTATAAGAAATAAAATACATAAAATTTAAAAAAACTAAAAATAAAATTAAAAGATTGGGGTATTAAAAAATAATGAAAAATATTAAAAACAATTCTTTTGACATTTTGCCTTTCATCACTGTAATATCTGTTGTCATGTATGTAGAGTGACATTTTCTTCCATTTATTCCCCAGTGTCTTACTTTTTTTCAATTTGTTTTCAAAGAAGTTTTATGTCACAGTAAAGTCACATACAGAATACAGGGGACTCCCATATACCCAACATCCTCCCCCTTTTCCCCCTTCCCGTATTAATACCTTTTTAAATGTGGATGGTACCTTTGTTACAACTGATATACAAATAGTGAAACATAGCTACTAACCATGGTCAGTGGCTTACATTATGGTTTACATTTTAGACTGTACACTTTTATAAATTTTGATGATATTTAACATGGTCTGTGTCCATCATTGCAACTTCCATTGCCCGCTAAATACCCCCTGTTCCATCTATTCTGTTCCTCCCTCCCTCTCCCCTTGGGACCCATGGTGACCCCTTGGCCTCACTCCTTGGATGACAAGATTCATAGTTACTTGCAGCAACACTGAGGTCTTGACACATGGTTTGTCCTCCCCTATTAAGAACTGCCCATGCTATCGAGAGACTCTTGCCCCTCTGTTTATGAACATATCGGTCTTCCCCAGGATGGGAGTCCAACTCCTTCCTGCTCGTTATGTGGGTCTCCACCCACTGATACAAAACATTATGACAAAATGATCACTTGCACACTCCCTAGAAACCTGCTCCAGGTGTGCCCTGTCCCGAATGCCCCCCCATCCAAAACCCTAAACCAGCAGCCCTTCCTTGTCATATTACCATAAGAGCATTCCCAACTTTGTACTTTCAACTACATACCCGCCAATCCCCAGTATTCACCTGGTCCCTCCCCCAATCCTCCCCTCAGTTCCATGGACCTTCCAACCCACCCTCCCCACTCTACCCACCTGACAAACCTGCACTGCTCAACCCAATAGTATCAGTACCCTCCTGTCATGTCCGTTCAATGCCCAACTACACACTTTCACCTTATCATAGATCTCACCCATATGGATGTTGGCTCGCAACCTTCTTCTCCCTTTCTATTTCTTGTAAGCAAAGATTTCTTAAATGCCTACAGTGTTTTAGCTATTGGAGGTGCTGTGTTAAACAGAAGGTAAGGGTCCAATAGCTTTGTAACAGTATCTTTGTAACGTTTTCCAGGGAATTCTTGGACTCTGACTGAAAGTGCTGTTTACCTTTTGATGTGTATCTTGAAAGATGCTAATGATGGTTTGATTTCCTCTTGGTGGAGGACCAACTCTGAACATGTCTCTGTCTGAACTGGCACTTATTCATAATTAGGAGAAACTGAATTGGTGCAATTTTGTCTGCGTATGCTTAAACTCATATATGGTTTACAGAAGGCCTTGTTTGTCATTCACTTCTGAGATGTTCTTTGATATAAGTGGGAAAGTTTGCTGTCTTAAAGTTGTTTAACAGAAGTTTTTTAATAAACAGTTAGTATATGCATGGAATATAGTCTCTGAACTCAGTGAAGTTACAGATACATAAATAACTCTAATACAAGGTAATGTAATGTATTTATAGAAAGGAAAGGAGTTTGAGAAACATTGAATTATTTGTATTTAGTAGCTTTGTACTATAGTTATATTTGGACTATTGGTGTTTTGTTATCTGGTGAATGTAAAGTCACATTCCAGGGACAGCGTGGTAGATGTTTTAAAATAGTGGTAAAAATCAAGGTAGGTATGTGCGCACAAGTGTGTGTGCGTGTGTGTGTAAAGAAAGTGCTATTAACTGATAACTGTGGTTACCCCTAGGCAGTGTGGGTGAGGTAGATAAAGAGTGTTCACTTGCTTTTTTAAAAAATAATGTTATATACTTCATAATTATTTAAAATTTTGCAAAAAGCATGTTAATGTTTAATATAAACATTTTTCTAAAAATCAAGGTCAAATTCTTTGATGAAATATTGGACATCCTGTAAAAAAGAAGTCTTCATTCTGTAATGATGATGACTGAGAGAAGATATGATTATAGCCTTGAATGTCAGACAAAACTTAAAATATTAAGTTCAGAGGAAATGTCTAGAAATATGCAGGAGGCAGTTTTACAACAGATGCAATATTATTTTAATCTAGTAAGTTATATAGATTGACAAAATGTTGAAAGAAGAATTTAGATAAAATTTAGATTAATTTATTCAACAAATATTTGTACACTACAGAATGCTAGGCAGGTATCTATGGTTCAAACATGTTTCAGGAACTTTCCTATCATGTAAATGTTTATGTGTTTGAAGGCAGCCATACCCGTCCCCAAATCTCCATTGGTACACTGTCAAAATCTGAAAACCAGATTGATTGGTTTGACTTGGTGTATGATGTTTCTCATCTTACTGCATGGAGATTTTTATGGAGAAGTGGAATTCAACCAACCAGCAAGAATTAAATTGTAATTTAATTCTTTTTTAACTTAAAAAATAGCTACAAATGTAATTCTTTTCAACATTAATTTGGCCTAAAAAATATTTTCAACTTGAAATTTTTTTCCTTTTTTTCAGGTATTTCTATCTTAGGGATATAGAATTAGAAATTCCAATTAAGAGTGGGGAAGTGGGGCCAAACTTAGTTTAAAACAGGTGTTTAAAAAAAACACAAACAAACAGGTGTTCATAGCAAACAGAAGGAAGCCTGGGACAATAGGAAAGGTATACTTCTCTGGGGAGGAGTATTGAGGAGCTGGTGCCTGGTAAACCTGGCCTCGAAGGTGGGCTCCCGGGTGCCCGGTACACAAGACCGTTCAGCCACTTACAGGAAAGACGCCTGCCTTGCGTCTCCTTCAAAACAAAAAAGTTCTTGAGGCCTGTCACCTCAATGAGTAGCTGCCTCCCTACCTTCAGTGTTGTTTGGGTGGCCAAAGAGCTTATTCCCTGAAAGCAGTTATAATCTACTAAGTAGGTAAATAAATTCAGTATTTTATCCAGGAAATGATCCTATTAGAAAATATTATTTGTATCAAATTAGCTCCTACCCTTGCTAAAATAATTAAAGAATTTTTAGGAGACCATCTTTCCATGTTCCACCCTAGTTAATTTCCCAGGCAGCCATGGCGGTGGAGGCCTCGCTGCGGGGGAGCTTGTGCTGGCTGCCGTGGCCCGTCACGCCTGCAGTGGACAAGCTGTCCTGCCAGGGAGACTGGGGCCACCCACTTACTGTCAGCCATTGGCATTTTTGGTAGTAGTAAAGTTTTTGGTAAAAGGGGGCTTTTGTCTCCCAGAATAGCAACAGTTATCATCGCGTAAAACCAGTGATTTCTATATACAGCAAGTGCTTCTATATATATACTCATGTATTATTTATATAGGACTATTTTAAGATCTGTGTCACATTTTTCTGGTGTGTTTTATGGTGGGAAAATTCAATTGGAAAAAATGTACTTAGCTCTGGTGGGGATGGTAAGGTAAAATAAGTACTTTTTTTTTTTTTAACATGAAGTTTGTTATTTTGTTTTTATTTTAACTTTAAACAGTACAGAAATAGCTAGGTGACAGCTTCCCAAATGAAATTGCATTGCATCTCCTTAAGCAGGTTTAACCATTGTAGCTCATATTATAATACTACATCTAACACCATTATTAGTCAGTAGAAGCCCTTCAAGGCATGTGTAAGAATTCACCCATGTATTCATTTTTAAAAATCTGTGAGAAAATGGCTTCAAGTGTTTGTTTTACATGGTTTGTAATCCAGGGTGCAGTTTTACTTTTATTTTGCAGCTGTTGATTTGATGGGAAAATGGATCAGGAAAGGACCTATCTACTATGGAGACTACTGTGGATATAGAGACCCAAACCCTCCCAGAGCCCGAGAGAGGCAGTGGCAGGGCGGTCCTGGAGGGTCGCGTTAGAGCAGTGAGTGAGGGCATGGCACGCTGTGATTGCTGTCCCCTTCCTGAGGATAAGCTCCATCCCACCTATTCTGTGTGTGGGTGGGTATCAGGCTAAGTGCTCTGGGAGGCAGGCAAGGAGCCTTCCCTGCAGAAGGGGAGAAGACACAACCCATAATTTAAGGCAGAAAGTGGCAGATGCCTTAGAAGAAATTCAGATAATGCTATGGGAGTTCAGAAGTGTGAAAGACATTTTCTGCCTTTAGGGAATAGGAAAGGCTTCCTGGTAAAGGTGATACTTGAGTTGAGTTATAAATTAAGGGCAACATTAAAATGGATTAGAATAAAAAGGATCAGAATAGTGAGGAGAGTGTTGCACCCAGAGGAAGGCATAAGTAAAGCCAGAGAGGTCACGGCCGGAGAAAATCAGGTCATCTGGTTAGTTGGACTGTGAGAGCATAAGAAGGGGCTTGTGGAGATCAAAGGATGGAAGGTGGGGGCTGGGGAGCAGGTCATGATGGCCTTTGAACACTATCCTGAGAAGGTTCCTTCTTAATTTGATGGTTGATGGGAAATGGAACACTTTTGATCAATGGCATGCTGTCATTGTGTTGTGATTCAGTAAGTTTTGTCTTTACATATATAGGAGTAGGGAAGAGATGAGTGGACAGCCCAGGCAAGTTGTAATGTAGGAGTAGGATAATGAGACTAGGATGAGAGAGAAGGGAGGATGAGCCTGAACTGTGGAGAAATGAGCAGGATTTGGGGGATCCTAGGATTAGGATACCAGGGATTAGAGTCAAGGAGAGCGCTGAGCTTTCCTGGTGACTAGGATGATACTGGGAAAAGAAACATGAAACTCAGGAGGCAGAGCTGATTTTCTAGGGCTGAACTTATTTTATGCTTTTTGAGGTTCTGGTAGGATATTTGGGTAGAAATTTTTTGTTCTCTTTCCCCTGTCTTAGGGTGTCCCCTTTAAACAGAGGAAGCTGACAAGTGTGCTGATGTTGCCATTTACACTTAACAGGATCTCAGAATCCTGACCTTCTTGAGTTTGAAGGGCTCTCAGCGGTCACCCAGCGCAACATCACCCCGTATCATTGGTAGCATCTGCTTCGACATCACCAGGGACTGGACGTTGCTGGTCTGTAGAGCAGCACAACCCACCCCTGTTGGAATGGTCTTCTTTTATATATTAAGATAAAATTTACCTTCTCATGACCTCTTAACTGTGGATTCTTGTTCTGCCTTCAGGAAATAACTATGGAAAATAGAGCTAAACCTTCACTCATCTAATGGCTTTGGCATTTACTTCAGCAACACCGTCGGCTTGTTTTGTGTTGTGCTCGACTTGGCAGGGGCTGAGGGATGGGAATGAGGAATAATATAAAGATGAGTAAAATAGAGGCCTGTCATCAAGGAGTTTATACTCTAATCAGGAAGATAGTTAACCTTGTGCTAAATCGAGGTACAAGGGTGCAGGTAACAACTTGTTGGAGGCAAGGAGACACAAGAACCAGGTGATTGCTTTGCAATTTAGATATTTGAAGACTCTGGTGTCTTCAAATATCTGAATTGCAAAGATGTTATGTCTCTTTCCTGCCCAGGTTTCTCTTCTAGCAAAATTTCTCTGGTTTCTTTCATTGTGCCTGATGTGACATAGCTTATGCATCTTTCAGTATCTTGGTGGTTCTTTTCTATATGCATTTCACTTTTTCTCTTGTAAAATGCAGGGCCTAGACTTGAACCATGTTCAAGATAGGGCAACAAAAAAAAAATACAGTAGGAAAATGGGTTGCCTTATTCTGAAGCTGTACTGCCACTCAATCATCATGAGATAATAATGTTGTTGGACTACCATGTGATCTCTTTATCCTTTAGGGACCTGCTGTCAACCAAGAGTTAGGGGCTGGGACTGGGGAGAGGGAGCCCTAGAGAAAAGACCACAAGTGTGTGTAACATAGTTGGCTACTTCTCTTCTCTCGGTTACCTGTTCCCTGCTCCTTGCTCTCATCCCCAGCCTCTTGCTTCGTTCACTCCTGCAGCCCATGGTTACTGCCCTGACTCCTCTTAGCCCTTCTGTTTGATTTCTCAGGCAGGAGGTCATCCATGCTTGCCGCTTCCAGGCTCGCCTGCTACTCTGTACCCCAATTGTGTCCTAACTTATCCCTGAACTCTCCTGACTCCTTACTTAGTGGAACCCTGACTTTCCCTTCACAATACCTTTCCGCTTGTGCCTCCAATGGAGTCCTCGCCTCCTAATCTCCCTACCTCAAGACGAGTGATGAGGAGGGCTTTAAATGTTCTTCTTGCTGTCAGTACATCCTCCCATCCTCTCTCCACCCGCCCAGTCCTCATCGTGATGCTGCCGTCTTTCCAGGACACTCACTGCTTCAGGCTTTGATAATTTTAGCACATGACCCCCGCCCCATCTCCACTGCAGCCCTAGTTAGACATCTGTGCACCACCTACTATGGTAGAAGGAATATGCTCTAAGCTGTGGGCAATACAAAAGTGGAAAATACACGGTTTCTGTCACAAGGAGGATAAAACAGGCACAGCTGGTAATTATAACATGAAGTAGAAAATCCTATATCGTGAGAGAGAGAGCATGTGTTCAGAGAATAGCTGGAAGAAGAGTATCGAAGGCAGAAGGAACAATATGAGCAAGGGCATGAGGCTGGGAAAGCAGAGAGCGAGTTAGTCCAGAGAGTATAGTTATGTGATGGGAAGGAGTAAAATGAAAGGAACTGTGAGTCATAGGATTTAGCAGTTCAGTGATGCTAAAGGGTGAGGAACAGAGCTATAATTTAAAAGAGTGACAATACCAAGTTGGCCAGGATGCCAAGCAGCTGGAACTCTCAAACATTGCTAGTGGGAGTGTAAATTAGTCCAAACACTTTAGAATACTGTTAATATCTACTAAAGCTAAATATTCACTTACTGTGTGACCCAGTGACCCATTCCTAGGGTATAACCAAGAGAAATCAATGCATTTGCCCACCAAAAGGCAAATACAAGAATGTTCACAGAAGCTTTCTTCATAGTAGACTCAAATTGTAATAATCTAAATGTCCATTAAAAGGAGAATGGATAAATAATGGTAAATTTTTACAATGAATACTACACAGCAATAAAAAAGAACAAACCACCGCTATTAAAAAGTCAGAAAACTGTAAATGTTGGAGAGGATGTGGAGAGATAGGAACACTTCTTCACTGTTGGTGGGAATGCAGAATGGTACAGCCACTATGGAGGACTGTTTGGCAGTTCCTAAGGAAGGTGAATATAGACTTGCCACGTGACCCTGCAATACCACTACTGGGTATATACCCAGAAGATCTGAGAGCAGTGACATGAACAGACATCTGCACACCGATGCTCATAGCGGCGTTATTCACAGTTGCTAAAAGTTGGAGACGACCCAGGTGTCCATCAATGAATAAATGGATAAACTGTGGTGTATACACACGATGAAATATTATGCAGCAGTAAGAAGAAATGAAGTCTGAAGCATATGACAACATAGTTGAATCTGGAGGACATTATGTTGAGTGAAGCAAGCCAGATATAAAAGGACAAATACTGTATATACAGAACTAAATATACTGTGTAAACTAATGGAGTTAATAATTAGAATATAGGTCACCAGAAAATAGAAGGAGGGTAGAGAATGGAAAGCTGAGGGTTAGTCTATGCAGAATTGTTTAAAAGGTTGTTTGTAAATCTTTGGAAATGAATAGAAGTGGTTAAAGCATATCATGGTGTTTGTAACTAACAGTGCTTTGTATGGGTATGACAGTGGTTGAAAAGGAAAGTCTAACGTCATGTATATTACTGGAAGAAAAGCTAAGAACTGTAACACGGGACTGTGTAAGATAGTAAAACTTCATGTAAAACATAAATATGGATGATATTGTATATGATTGTTTTTACAAAATATAAATACAAATATACTAGAGAGAAGGAAAAGAATAGCAGCTATGTACAATAGGCGAGGCATAGAGAGATAGAGAGGTGATAAGTTTTGTTTATTATTATTATATTATTATTATTGTTATTATTATTAGAATAAGTACAGTGCTTTGGGAGTGATTGGGGTGATGAATGCACAAACATGATTATACCGAATACCACTGATTGTACACTTTGGATGGATTTATGCTTTATTAATATGTATCAATAAAATTGAATTAAAAAAGTTTAATGGGTCAGACCAGCAAAAAACAAACAAACAACAAAAACACGATCATACAGCATGGTTGAATATCAAACTCAGTAGAGTTAAATGATTTATTATTCCATTTACAGGATGTTCAAGGATATGCAAAATGAATCAATGGTGATAGAAGCCAAAGTAGTAATTACATTGTGCTGTGCATTTTATGCACTTTACTGTATGTATGTATGTGTGTGTGTGTGTGTGTATGTATTCTTCAATACGAAAAGGAAAAAAAAGTGGGTGGCAAGGAATGAGGGGGAGAAGAAACAAAGATGATTTCAGGGTTTTAAGCCTGCATGATGGGAAGGGTAGCAGTGTCTTTCCTAGAAGTGAGGACTTAAAGAGGGAAGTGTTCTTCTGGGGGGAAAGTTCCCTTATAGACGAGTCGCACTCTGTCCTAATGGCTTGGGCCTTTCCTCTCTTGTTAAGGCTCCCTGGCAGAAGCAGGACAGTTTGTGTCTCCCTGTGAGAAGCAGGAAGAGCTGTGGGGGAAGTCCCACTGGAGGGGCTCTAGAGTCCTTGAGCCTGTCACCTAATCTGTAATCCTCAGGTTCTTCATCTATGACCTATTTTTCCTTGAGCATCGTTTGTCACCAAGACAAAAGTCTCACAACTTTTTCACTGCATTTGATACTTTTGGCCAATCTCTGCTTCTTAAAATGTTTTTTTTTAATTTGGCTTCCAAGATGTCATTCTCTTTATTCTCTTTACCCCACCGGTCACTCCTCAGTCTCCCTTTTGGCTATAACTCAACTTCCCAACCTATAAGGATTGGGCCAGCCCCAGGACCTCTTCTCCACACCCACTCCCTAGGTGGTCTCCTCGGGTTTCTGGCTTTCACAATCATCTGAGCAGTGATGACTGCCAGTTTTTGGTCTGCAGCCGGCTTCTCTCTCTCTCTTGAATTCTGGACTCATGTGTCTAACTGCCTATTTGACATTTCCACTAGGATGGAACTTCTCAAACTTCTTGTGCCTAAAACTGAATTGATTTCTCCCTTCTGAACGTGTTCCTTCCACAGACATACTCCGTAAACGGCAACTCTGTCCTAGTTGCTCAGGCCAAAAACCATAGCCTTGACTCCTGTGTTTCTCTGCTGCCTCCACATCCAATCCATCAGCAAATCCTGTTGGCACTACCTAAAATATATATCCAGAATCCAAGAACTTTTCATCACCTGGTCCAAGCCACCATCCCCTCTCACTTGGATTACTGAAATTGCTTCTTAACTGCGTCTCTCTGCTTCTGCCTTCTCCCACTGCCATCCCCGTCCCACCAGCAGTCAGAGTGAGCTTTTTAAAACGTAATGCAGCCAAGGCGCCGTGTGTAGGTGTGCCGCCAGGCCCCATGAGTGGGTGCGCCATCAGGCCCCGTGCGTGGGTATGCCGCCAGGCCCCGTGAGCCACGCAGCAAGATGATGACATAACAGGAGAGTGACACAAGGGAGAGCCAAGACGAGACGCGCCAAAATACCAGGAACTAAGGTGGCGCAGGTGGTAGGATGCCTCTCTCCCACATCAGAGGTCTGAGGATTGAATCCCAGTGAAGACAGGAGGAGAAGGATGAGAAGAGAGGGCAGGAATGGACACAGAGAGTTGCCCAGCAAATGGACACAGAAACAGCAAAAATGGGAGTGGCGGGGTTAAAAACAGATAAAAGTAAAGAAATAAATAAATCCTTAAAAAAATGTATAGGAAGGAAGATATGGACTATAGTTAGTTGTAATACTTTGATGATGCTCTTTCATGATTTGTTAACAAATGTTTCACAACAATGCAGGGTGTTTGTTGTGGGGTGATGTGTGGGAGCCCTGTATGATGTTATGCATGTTTGTTATGTAAGTTCACAATGTTTACTGAACACTTATAGTTTATGTATGTTCATGTATGAATGATATACTTCAATAAATTGTTTAAAAACAAAAACAAAAACGTAATGCAGATCATGACACTGTTCTGCACAGAAGCTTCCGATGAGTGACTTCCCATCTCAGGGTGAAGGCTGAAGTCTTCAGAATGGTTACACGATCTGCACCCTCCCAACACACATATACCTCACCTTTACCCTTTTCCTTCTTGCTCACTCTGTCCACCCACACTGGTCTCTTGCTTCTTCTCAACCATGTCAGCCATCTCCCTCTTCAGGGCCTTTACTGTTCCCTCTACCTGGAACATCCTACGTAGCCCCATATCTGTGTCGTTTGGCTCCTTCATGTCCTTCAACTTTGAGACTTATGAGAGAGGCCTTTCCCTCATCATCCTATATTAAATGTAACCCCACCTCTACATTTTTATTTAGCACCATCTGATATGCTTTTTCATTGTTTCTGTTATTGTCTCTCTCCCCAGCTAGAATGTAGGCCCCTTGAGGGCTAGTGCTTTGTTTCGTTCCCGTGGGATGGGCCTGGCACAGAGTAGGCATTCAGTAGATACTTATTGAATGAATAGATAAAAAGTGTGCGACTATAGTTCATTGATACATAGCATAGTGTTTTATGCTCACATTTATTAACTGTTTTGATCAGTTCACTTTTCGTAAATCAGACTAAATCAAATTCTAATTATATGTTATTTAAAGTATATTGACTTCTCTATTAACATACAAACTGGTTTCCCTGGGAAGTCTTTGGTATGGCCATTAAAATGCATCATCTCATTTTGCTTGTTGGTTATATGGGACCTAAGTTCTGCTTTGTAGAGCATTTATTTCCTTTTTTAAAAAATTTGAATAATTTATTATTCTAACAAAAGTACAAAGTGTGGAAAATTAGTGTATTTGAATCTTTTCAGAGTGGAGAAAATTTCACACTAGCAGATAATATGATTTTAGTTCCCTTGAAAAGAACTGTTCAGAGTTAAGACACATGGCAATGCAAGCTTTGACTACCTCCAGTGAATTACACATCTGACTTCTGGGCTGCCATTCCTGTAACAGTGTGGTCGTTTTGGTTTTTCTCTACATTTTGAGAGTGCCAAAAAAAAAACACACAAAACACCCTACAAGAAAACACACACACACACTTAAAGAGAACAAGAAAAGTATTCACTGAATTCACAGTTGGTGGTTGAAAGAGGAAATAGAAACGCTAAAACAAAAGGAGAAGACACACAGGCTGGACAGGGAGGTTAAATGGAGAGTCCACAGGCGCTGGCGACGCAGTACCCAGTCTTGTTCTCCCATCTCATGGTGCAGCTCCCATCAGTGGAGCTGTCCCAGAAGCGGGAACTTGCCGTGTGCAGTCCAGCTCGGTTCTCTTGCCCAGTGACACAGGTCACAGTGTATGTAAATGGTTTCCCCAGCTTAGTGGTCCACTGATTCACTTTTTCTGTGTTGATAAGCATCGCCACCAATTGCACTTTCTGTAGCCTCTTTTGCAATGCTGTTTGCTTCGTCAACAACAAAAGCAGCCTCCTCGGCCTGGTAGTCCTCCACCTTCCCACCCGGGCCCGCGCCAGGCCTCCTGCGCGTTTATTTCTTTTTTCACTAGGTTCATAAAGTTCCCAAGTAGGAACATTAATGATTCCTACTTAGTCATAACTAGAATTTTTATGTTAGGTAAACTAGAATTCCTTTGAAAACAAAGGCATCTCAAATGCTTCATTTGCCCTGTCTTTTGTTGGTGAAGGGGCCCCATCGCATTGCACAACTTCAGGGAAGCGTCAGACATGGCATTCTGTGTTAGGGGTGCCCCCTGGAGTTGTGCAGCACAGCAGTAATGGGGAAATAAAATGTTTGGCTTGAGTTTCTCATTACTGAATCTTCTGTTTGTTTTCTTCCTGCTGTTTGAGTGGCATTTTGGGACCCCACAGGCTCTGTTTGCCTTGTGCTCACATTGTTAGGTCTTTGACTACTTACTGTATGCCACTTTTTATTAGTACAGCTGTGTCAAGTTGTTCCTAATTCCATTCTTCATCCACCCTCTTGGCTTACTTCCTTAGCTATTTTAATTAATTTGTCTTTTGTTCCATTTTGCTTCATTGATAACAGTCTTGTATGAAAGCAAGACTTGCAAGCATACAGTCTTGTATGAAAGCAAGACTGTATGAAAGCAGTCTTGTATGAAAGCAAGAGAGTCCATGCTTTCATCAGGAAGTTACAGATACCCTTTGTCAGCCTAATCACTATCCTGTTGATTATTCCAGTCAAAATGCAAATGTTATCTTTCAAAATTTGAACTTAGGGCTGTGGTGAGGTTAAAAGATGCAAAATGTGGTAACCCACCATCATTTGGGGGCTAGTTTACCAATCCAGGGAAATATGCAAATAATAGACTTTGGTTAGCAGGCAGCGGCAGAAATTTGATCCCAGTTCTACCTTATATAGATTATTATTTTAGTTATTTTAGTTTCTTAGTCCATCTCTCAATGAAGAAATGGTTCTTGTAATTTCATCTGTGCAAGTGTCCTGGCTTTAGCATATAGCAGATTTCAGAATATGAACAATCTAGGTTAGTATTTCTTAATAACTTGCATATGATTCTGAATGTGAACTGAGACTTACTCTGAAAACAGACCTGCTTAGATTCTCTCAGGAGTTCCCTTTTTTCCTCCTATCTAGGACCAGAATGAGGAGACAGGCCACAAGTTTAGGTTTCAGGATAGTCCAAAGTGCTTAGACCACTGCAGCACCTCTTCCATTTAGCCAAAAAGGGCTCTCTCTAAGCCCTAATTGTGTGTAGGGCTCACGATTTATGCTTTATTTATTCTTACACAGTTCATCAAGTTTATTTAACCTATGTATAGTAAAAAGCTTTTGTTATTTAAATATCTATAATTACATGTTTTGCTGATTACTATATTTTCATTTTTTTCCCCAGAAGTTAAGAATCCATCAGTTCGTGGCCAGTTTTCCCAAAGTTGCTTTTTTGCTTTCAATCCTGACTTAATTCCTCCAATACTCAGGTTAAGAACGACCGCTCAGGGTTTGAAATTTCTGTCTTGAAAAACTGATAACATTTTCCTCTTGCTGGATCTCTTGTTGAGGCCTGAAGACTGAACTCCCTGCGGTGGATGGTTAAATTGTGAAGGTGCATTGTATGGCTGTTCTCTGAAAGCATGAGTGGAGAAGAGGGATGTCACTTTTTTTTTTTTTGTTACAGAAGTTGTGAACTTACAAAACAATCACATACACGTGTAGAATTCCCATGCAACAACCCTTCACCAACACACTGTTGTGGAACATTTGTTACAGATTATGAGATAATATCATCAGACTATTACCACTAACCTATTATCCATAGCATACATTTGGCATATTTTTTCCATACCTCCCTATTATTAACACAGTACATCTTTGGCATTGATGCAAGAATATTACAATGTTGCTGTTAACTATAGTCCATAGGTTACATTAATTGTATTTTTCCCATGCTTCTGCACAGTCCCACCTCTCTGCAATAGTGACGTGCATCCATTCTATCTTGTATTTGTACTGTTAACCACAATTCTCAGCCACCTCTGTGTTCACTGTGTTATTCAGTCCCTATGTTATTCTCTAGCTTTCTTTCAATTAACATTTACAAGGGATGTCACTTTTTGCAGTGTGCACGGAGAAGGTGATTCAGAAAACGGGACTTCTCACCAGGAACACCAGAGCTAAAAGAATGTCTCTGGCATAGATGCAGAAGTTCCTAACATTGGAGGTGAGGCGGGAAAGGCCACAAGTGAGCTCCCAAGCAAACAGGCATTTGTTAGCTAAAGATATTTCATAATTTTCTATGTAAGAAGCCTAATTCACATGAATAATTTCTTCTTGAGTAAGGCCCTTTCCAGCCAGATCATTGGCGCTATCAAGCTGGTATTTCAAGTATGTCCATCTGCATTTAAACGAATTGCTCCAAGACAATCTGATTATGTGGTAGTTACTTTGGTGAGAATAGCGCCTCAGTGGAATGGAAACTTCATTTTGAGTCTAATATTAGACCTTGCTTTGGAAAATTCCTTTTAAATGATCACAAGCTGGGAATAGCAAAAGAATTTAACTTTCGACAGACAGCATTCACCAAGAATTTTTAACTGCTTATGTTGGGTCCTTGGGAAAAGCAGATGTGAGAAACTTACGGACTTACAGGCTGAATTGACTTGACTAGAATTGGCTTGACCTGATGCAGTGTTTATATCTGTTGCTGATAAGTTTCCCTCCTAGTCTAATTTGTTCAAAATATTTTCATTCTTTGAGCATGAGCAGGCTAGGAATGAAAAATTGTTAGGATGCCTAATTGTCTAATGATCTAAACTTATAGGCTTCCAGACAGTGTTGCCTATAAAGGGGTCTGAACAGAGCATAAATTGACTTAGACTTCAGAAATACGAAAAGGCTGAAAACCTACAGAACCAAAGCCAGTGTCTAAGTGCTGGGAACTTGATCAGAACTAGCCTTCAGAGAATGTTTTCAGTTTGGCTGGCTGTGTCTGCGTGAACTCACCCAAGTAGAAGTTTTAAGTAAACTTCATTTAAAGCCCTCACCATCATCCCCACCTCCTCTAAAATACTACCCTGTCATTAAAAAAATAATGTTTAAGTGTTAGCCATGAAGTTTCCAGATCACGTCTACTTGGCTTAATGTAGGGATATATTTCAGATGCCTCATGTGCCTTGCATTGGGAAGAACCAATATTGGGGTTTGAGAGATGAATTTATGAATTTGAGAGATGATCTTTCTGAAATTGAAATGGGTCTTTTAATCACTGTGTACACTTAATGTAATGTAATGTTTTCTTTTGTTTTGTTTTCTTTTACTAAGCTGGTAATAAGCTAATGGTGCCTTTAGAACTGAGGAAAAATATTAATGACATAAAAGTTATTTGTTGAGCACCCATTGGATGCCAGGCATTATCTTTGTCCCAAGGTTACCTTTGCTCTTTACAGCAGCCCTATGCAACAGCGGTCATTATGAGCCTAGTTTCAGAGATGAGGGACTGAGATGCAGGAAAGTTGTGTAGTTTGCTCCTGGTTACACAGCTAGTAAGTAGCAAATTCAAATCCAGGACTGTCTGACTTTAGCGCTCATGTTCTTCCTCTGGCCATCTCCTAAAGCTGTGGTTCTTAAACTTTTTTGTCTTAGCATCCTTTTAAACTTTTTAAAATTATTGAGGACCCTTGAGCATTTGCTTATGTGGCTTATATCTTTTATTTACTGTATTTGAAATTAAAAGAGAAATTTAAAACATTTACTTTTTAATTCATTTTCAAAAAATAAATCCATTGCATGTTAACATAAATAAATTTTATTTTTTAAAGAAAACTATTTTCCAAAGGAACAACAACAAAATTAGTACAAAGAGTATCGTTGTTTTACCTTTTTGCAAATCTGCTATTCAGTTTAATAGAACACTGCTGGATTCTCATACCTTCTGCATTCAATTTATTGCAACATACTGTTTTTGTTGAAATATTCGAAGAAAATCTGGCCTCATGCATACATGTATTTGGAAAAAGGAGGAGTATTTTAATAACCTTTTTGGACAGTTTTGGATATTCTCCTTTGATACTGCACCAAAACTCCACAGTTGGTAGTTTCTTAAAGATTAGTTGCAGTGTAGAATCTGAAACTTTACCATTGAACATTTCATATTCTGTTTCATTAAAATCCATTGGTGTGAAATCTACCTACAGAAGAATTCCAAATAATATACATAGTTATCCTTCCTCTGGGAAGTGGAACTTAATTCCCACTGTTCTGCCACCCCCACCTCTGCTTTGAGGGTGAGCTAGACTTAGTGACTCCCTTCCAAAGACCAGAGTTAGGGAGAGGGGAAAAAATAGTCACTTTGTCGTGGAGACACCTGGCCAGCACTACCTTAACAGGGGATGAAGGTGAACATCCTCAGTGATGGCACGTGGAGCTCATGTACTCCCTGGTATGATGTGACTAGGGAATCCATAATCCAGTCTAACCAGGAGAAGAACATCAGAGGAACCCAGATTGGGGGACATTCCACAAGGCACATGGGTAGTACTTAAACAAAGAAAAAACTGAGAAACTGTCACAGGCCACAGGTGACTGGGAAGTCATGACAACTAAATACAATGTAGTACCCTGGATTGGATCCTGGAGCAGAAAGAGAATATAATGGAAAATGGTGAAATCCAAATAAAGTCTGGAGTTGACTTCATAGGAAAGCATCAGTGTCAGTTTCTTAGTTTTGACAAATGTACCAGGGTAGTGTCAGATGTTAATAACAGGGGAAACTGGGTGAGAGCTACACAGGAACTCTCTGTACTAGTTTTGCAGCTTTTCTGTAAATCTAAAAGTATTCCAAAATAAAGCATTTGTTTTTTTAAAAATCCATTAGACTGTCTTGTACTCTGAATGGATCGTTTTCACATATATGATTTTGTAACATCATTCAGTCAATGGTCATTTAGAAAATATGGGTTCAACGAGTTATGCACATTTTTGAAATGTTGACACGTTTCATTATACAATACCAAACAATCACATTTGTTAATATCATCTGTCTCATCAGAAGTCTTTAACTATTGAGAAGCTGTGAATCTTTTTGGTGGCAGATACAAGTTTTCCAAAATTTTGATTTTTACTTGATAGCTCAAAGTTTATCATTGGCAGCAAATGCTGTTGGTTATTTTTCTTTACATGACAGGCTCACTTTGTTCATTTTTAGAAAATGTTTGCCAAATATCCAAATCTGGATAACCATAATTTGTCTGTTGGTCATTCTTTAAAATAAAAACACTGTTCAGTGAAAAAAAATGGCTAGTTACAACTCGCAACTCAAACAATCACACAAGTGCTTATCCTCAGGACAACTCTCAGGCTTCAGTAATGCAGCAGAAGTGTTTTCTAGTACTTCCCTTCTGTCACTTAGGATATTAAGAGATGTACTCAAGGGTCAGGATTTAATAAAATTAATAATTTTTACTGCGTCATTCAGGACACTCTTAAGAGAAGCTGACTATTCTCTCACTGTGAGTGTGTGGTGGCAGGAAGTACAATGGCCACTAGTACTGTTTGCTGCCACCGCCTTGATGTGCGTGAGGTGTCAGCGCTTTTACCCCCCATTGCTTTTGCACCATCAGTTCAAATAGCAGCACAGTGAAAAAGGAAAATAATAGCTTAGTATTATCATGAAAATAGTTTGACCTCACTCACCTCCTGAAAGGGTCTTGGGGATTCCTAGGGTTCCATGGACAATACTTTGAGAACTGCTTTCCTAAAGTAAAATGGCAGTTGTTAGAAAGGTTACGAAGGAGGCGCTGACAGTACTGAAGGCCAAAGAACTGTGATGCAGTGCGGTGCACGGAGAAGATGACACCTTTCTGGCTTACCTTGTCTTTCTTTTGATGGCTCGTGAAGCTTGTCCATTTGTGATATTTTCATATTTTTAAATGCTGAAACTCAGACTTTGATAATTTGGTATCTGTATTTGCTTTTATTATTATTATTATTTTTTTTTTTTACCACAATTATATATGACTTCATTTAGGACTTTCAGACAATTACCTCTTAAAATTTTTCTTTCTTGAAGGTAAATCTCACCTGGCTATTGTGCAGCGGGTAAACAATGAGGGAGAAGGTGATCCGTTTTATGAAGTTCTGGGAATTGTCACATTAGAAGATGTGATTGAAGAAATCATCAAATCTGAGATTCTAGATGAAACAGATTTATACAGTGAGTAGCATTGTCTGAGTGCAGTTTCCCCAAACCTTTGCTTTTTTGTCATGTTGTGTATGAGTCATACAACATCTCTTCAGGTTGTTGTGTGCCTCTGCTTATGAATATGCACTGTGTGTGTAGCTGTAGTTCATAGTACAGCCCATCAGTGTATCCCAATCCCTTCATCAGAGGGGAAAAGAAGAGACAGGTCCTGCAATGTCAGGTGGCATCACAGGCTTTCTTGAAAACCAGCTGCATCTATCCAGTGGTCAGGACATTTCTTGTCCTGACCAGAGAAGGCCGGCTTCTACCACTTAACTTTATTGACATGTATGAAACGAAATTGTTCTTCACTAAATTTTCATTTTATAAGGAAATTTATTTCAGGTAAATTTCTTTTTCTACTCAAGTTCCTAATTCAAGTGTTTAAAAGGTGAGTGGAATTTGTTAAATGATGACCAACAACTGTTTAAATTTCCTTGCTCCAGAGCCCATGAGTCGGAGGTAGAGGGGGTTTGCACATGTAGTGCTGCCGGGGTGGGGACGGGAGTGGGGGCAGCGCGGGGGGCCGGATGTGGTGGAGGAAGCCATGAGAGTGTGCTTCTCTGCCTTCTTCTTTTGGGGGCTGAGGAAAGGCGCTCCTTGGATCAAGGCAGGGGGAGGCAAGTATCCATACCTATGTGCCTGGGAATAGGCTGACCCTGGGCTGAGTGGTCCGTGTGAGGGCTGTCTCCTTAAAGTGCACATCTGGAGCCTGCACTGTGGACTTGCAACCTTCCTCCTCAGCCTCACTCTCTCAGGCTCTTTCAAGACTAATGCCAAAGATGGCCCAAGGCTTGAGATGTTTGGGGGTCTAGGTGGTAGGATGGAGAAGGAGCACCTGGGCTCTTTCTCCTGCTTGGCTTGTAAAACGTGTCTTGGAGTCGGGGAGTGGACCATTACATTGGTCTGGGGACTGGGGATGAAGCCTGTTTCACTCAAAGCAGAGTGATTTAATGCAGTCCCACTAGAAGGAAGTTTTCCTCACTTTAAAATTGAGAAAGCCCTCCAGACCCCCTTAAAATAATAAATTTTGTATTTAGCTAATGATTATCTTCTGAAAATGTATCCTGTGTTCTCCTCACAACTATCTAGCATCCTTAAAAAAGCACACTTACCCATATCAGTTTTACCCTTTTACACTTGGAAAGCAGGCAGAGGTCTTGTAATCCTTCCACAAGTGACTGTTAATACCAAGTGTGTCTCTGTATATTTATGTATTTCCCCAGGGGTAGTATTCATCACAAGAAAGCAAGCTAAAACATTTGCGAGATCTTATGTTTACACTTCAGTTCTATATAAATGTTAGTTTAATTTCTTTTAAACCTTAATCAGACTCATTTCATACAAAAATATTGCCTGAACTTGACTTACTGATTTGAAATGCTGAACTTCTGATTGCGGGTATATTTCTGAAACTCATCTTGATCTTAGATAGATCAGGATTGATGACTGCCATAGCCATTAGAAAATTATCCTTAAATTTTGTATTGATATACTGTCTGGTTCTCAAAAGAATTTGAGGCAGAAGTAAATTATAAGTTGTGATCACCTTCTGCCAGCAAAAGCCTAAAATAATCGATCAGTTTTGCTCTTGGCAGGAAATGGTAATTCAGTGACTCATGATTCTCAGGGAAGGAACAGATGATTGGGATCTTGGCTTTAAATTAGTTTTTTCTTGTCATTACTTTGTCCAAAAAAAACCACTCAAATGGTTTTGCACTAGACATCTTCTAGATTAGGGGTTAGCAAATTTTAGGGCCACCTGTTTTTGCATGGCCTGCGAGCTAAGAACGGTTTTTTATATTTTGAAATGGTTGGGAAAAAAAAAAATGAAAAGAAGAAAAATATTTCATGACATATGAAAATTATATGAAATTCAAATTTCAGTGTCCATAAAGAAAGTTTTATTAGAACACAGCCATGCTCGTTCATTTACATATTGTGTACGGCGGCTTTTGCTACCATGGCAGAACTGAGCAGTTTCTAAGCCTAAAATATTTGTTCTCTGGCCCTTTACAGGGGAAGGTTGCCAATCCCTGTTCTAGATCACCTTCATTTTTGCTTGACCTTGAGAATTTCATGGTCTGGAGTAGAAATGAAGTAAGCAGATATTATTATTATTGAAATATTGTCCTTTGAAAGTGTTTCTTGTAGGAATTTTATTTGTTCCTCTCTTTCACCAGAGGATAGGTGCGTCTGAAAGGCAGGGACACACTTCCCTTGTGTTCTCTGTAGTTGCGATGGTTTTCCACTGGACCGTGTACCGAGACACATGAGACTGAGCGCACGCAGCGCTAGATAATCCATGGCTTTGTGGTCTTAGAGGTTCTGAGAGGGTTTGTGCCCAAGTCTGCCCAATAATGGACTTATTAATGGACTTCTGTAAAGATCTTCATGCAATATGTCCACAGTAGCTGCAGGTTCTCTGTCATCCCTTATTTTGGATTGTGTATGCCCGTGCTGGTCTGATTGGATGAGAATTCTCTTTCTTCCTTCCCCTTTCCACATGGTGTTTGTATGTGCAGTGCTCGCATTTAAAGAGCCAGTTTAGTCTTTCAAATAGAGTTTGTCTTTTTCTTTGGAAAAGAGGCCCTGATCTAATGGAATGCATTTCTTAATTTTTCTTCTTTTCTCATTTCACCCTCAGCTGATAACAGAACAAAAAAGAAAGTGGCCCATCGTGAAAGAAAGCAAGATTTTTCTGCCTTTAAGCAGACAGACAGTGAAATGAAGGTTAAAATATCACCACAGCTTCTCTTGGCAATGCACCGTTTCCTAGCAACAGGCAAGTGCAGCTTATCACAGTTTGAAATCTCTACCGACCCTGGAGCGTGCTTCTCACCCACCGCTGGCTGGGGCGGGCTGGGGGTGGGCACCGGGAAATGGGGTGATAAGTAATGCCACTTTTGTGTTTTGTTTTTTGTTTTGTTTTGTTTTTTTCTTTTTAAATTCTCTCCTCTCCTGTGTTCAGTGTCGGCATGAACCCTCTGAGACATTTACCAGGGGTGGACCAGTAACTTAAAATTGGTCTGAAAGGTAAGGACGAATGTTAGTGGCACACTGCATGTGAACAGTAGGCCAGGCCCTCTCCTCCCAGCTGAGCCCACGGCAGAGCCAGCTGGTGGAGCCGGCTAGCAGTGCGAACCGGACACCACCTTATTGTTTGACTGGACAGTTGAGTAGTTCTTTCTTCAGCTTGCCTTGGAACAACAGCTGGACGTCAGTGGTAACACAGGTGCTGTGATTTGGGAAGAAGAAGAATAGATTTTCAAAATCAAATCTTTATCTTTTATAGTTTTAATCAGAAATCAGAAATTCTAAGAACTTTGACATGGATTTCTTGACAACCTCTTCAAATCAGATTTTAGCTTGGGCCCATTCCAGGAGGCAAGTGTTCACATGATTAAACCACAAACCCAGCCGGCACTGCCTGCTCCACAGAGGTCAAGGTTGAATGGCCTTAAGAGACTGACTATCACCCTTCTCATATTCCCAAATGGCTCTCTAGGTGAAGGGTGAGCTCTGTTGGTCTGGGGAAGTGTGAGAAAGTCTGGAAGTGCCTAGTGCCTTCTAGAATGCATCTGTGTCCAAGATGGGCAGCCAATACCTTTCAGCTGCATCATGTATACTTAAATATTTTGAAAAGATGGCTAATGGCAGCCAGGTGATGGAATACTATGTATTCTTAAAGACCAAGTTTTCAGAGACATAGAAATGGGAAAATATTCACAATATAATGTAAAGTGGGGAAAAATAGGCTACAAAGATGTGTACAGTATGATTATAGTTGTGTTTTTGTGTGTACACATACCCACATACCATGTACCTAGGCACACCTGCCTAGGGAAGGTCCTTGAAAGAAATCCTTACCAAATTGCTAAGAACAGTTATCTGAGTGGTTGACTTATAGGTAATTTTTTTTTCTTCTTTAGTTTTTTTCTGTATTTTTCAAAATTTCTACTAGATACTATCTCATTTTATTACCAAAAAATCATTGAAGCTACAGAATTTGCAGTTTTCATATATAATATATAATTAAAATAAACACAATATCTTTAACTTTATATATTTTCTAATTCTGATACCATTGTTTCTAATCGCTGAAGAACCACAATTTAAAACTAAATGTTTATCCTACTCTGCCTCTGAGATTATCATGAAGTATAGTTTCAGTATAGCACCTGTCAGTCAATTTTGTTTTTTGTAATTTTAAATAAAATTGGTATCTTTGTAAATGCTGATCAACATTGCTTCCTTTTGAAAATTAGCAAGTTGGAGTGCATGTTGAGGTGTGCACGTGCCCTGCTTCTGTTCTGAATCTCCACCTCCTTTGTCCCCAGAGTGTCTCGGGGTAGTTGAGATGGGAGGATGAGGCGTGGTGCGTCCTGTGTCCCTGCACCTGGCCCTAACCCACACCTAGATGCTTCCTTTGGCTGTTGTTGACATTCAGACTCCTGTGGCTTTGAAGGGCATCCTGGCAACCGAGGAGCTTCTGGTTAATCTTCATATCCCTCAGATAGAAAATTAGGGTCTTTTTATGAGAACTGAAATTGACAGGTTGAAAACGAAAAATTTAAAGGAAACTGTGAGATTTCAGCATTTTCTAATTTCTCCCAGGTAATCTGCCCCCAGTGGATCACCAAATGGAAGTCTCATTAATCCATATTCTATTGCTTTGATTCAAATTATATATTTTTTTATCTTAACACCTTAATTACTAGTATAATTTTTTCCATCCATTTGAAGTGTAATACCAAGTTGTGTTTATATCTATAGAAGTAGAAGCATTTAGCCCATCCCAGATGTCAGAGAAGATTCTTCTAAGGCTGCTAAAGCACCCCAATGTCATCCAGGAACTGAAGTATGATGAGAAGAACAAGAAAGCCCCAGAATACTACCTCTACCAGCGAAACAAGCCTGTAGACTACTTCGTTCTCATTTTGCAGGTCAGAAGAATTATTCAGCAGTTTGATCTCATTGACTACCCATCTTTCCAGTTTTGGGGAGGCTTGGTGTACATGAATGGGTGTCAAGGTTGACATACTTAATTTCGAGTAGCCTTATACATGGAAGAATTTAGTCTCTCTGTTTTCCTATCTATAAAATAATTTGAATATGAAACAATGGATTAGTTACTTCAACTTCCAGTACTAAAAGGCACTTAGTGATTGCTGAGACATTGAGGTAAATGAAGAATGGTAACTTTGATGGTTAGTGTTTTTGAAGATTTTGGGGAAATACCTGTGCATGCCCAAATCTAATGAAATTTAGCTGTCATGGGTTCCTTGGATTCTCTTTTTATCATCTTTTCTTTTTTTTTTTTTTCCCTCTCTTCCTTAGGACTTTGTCTTATAAAATTTCCTTAGCACCATCAAAGTAAATCTTTTATTGTTGTTTTTACTCCAGGTTACTAATTAGTCTGTTTTACAAAAGAACTGATATGATCATCATAGCTTCTTATGACAATGATAACTAATTCCTTCTCACTATAACATAATCACTATACAGGGAGGGTGTGTTGATCCATACTGAGACCTATAGAGGGTGTTAGTGCTGAAATTGACAGGAGACCCTTGTTCTGTCATAGTTTCCCCTATAATATAGACTATCCTGGGCATGTAGGCCAAGATGGACATTGCAACGAGGGAACTGTTAGTTTTATTGACTTCTTGTACCTCTTTATTGAAGAACTGCTTTTACAGGAAATCTTAGTTTATTTCAATACAAGAATATTAGCACCTTATGATTTCTCATATTTCTTGGCTACTTCCTAATTGAGATATCATTGCTATAAGAATGTACTTAGGGAAGCGGCTGTGGCTCAATTGGTTGGGCTCCCGTTTACCATATGGGAGACACCAGGTTCAATTCCCGGGGCCTCTTGGTGAAGGCAAGCCGGCCCGCATGGCGCGGTGAGCAAGATGATGCAACAAAGGGAGACAAGCAGACACAGAAAAATGCACAGCAAATGGACACAATGAGCACAAGCAGCAAGGGAGAGGGGGGATAAATAAATAAAAATAAATCTTTTAAAAAAAAGAGTGCACTTAATATTTGGTAGGCCCTAAAATTTACACGAGTCCAGCAAGGCCTTAATTATCCAAATTAATTCAGAAGGTTCTTTTTATTTGAAAGTAACTCTTAACAGAGTCCTGATGTCAGAGACTCTACAAAGTGTTGTGTCCATGTATGACCTCATGCTTGGGCAGTATCATGGTGTCTGGAAGCAGGAGTGAGGAACGAGGAAAATGCCATGGCATTTGGGTTATATGCCACTTTCACACACTTTCATTCTTTGGAACTTCTGTTTGCAGGTTTACTATAATTCAGTAGCTTGATTCTTTTACTAACCTCAGTCTTATTCAACCCCAAATTGTGAGTTTTCCTTTTCATCTGGTGACATACAAGATCCAAATTCTAAGGGCACTGCTGGGAATTTATTTTATTTATTGTGGATAGGGAACAAAACATGTTTCTCATAAAAGCTAGGTGTGACGATTCCTTAAACCTATAGAAGCTTTGAATTACAGTAAAGACTGCTGTTTAGGAGAACTTTGAGGATTGACATTATGAATTTCAGTGGCCATATTAGACACTGTGTGGCTTTCAATTGTCTATTTTTATATAGCTAGTGTTTAGGAAGTTGTAATTCAGTAATGTCCTATTGGTATGTAAGAAAGCCATTCCTGGCTGCTGGTCTAGAAGTTAATTTTATGGAAGAGAAATGAATCCCTGTCCATTTATTTATTTATTTATTTTTAAAAGATTTATTTATTTATTTATTTATCCCCCCCTTGCTGCTTGTGTTTGCTGTGTCCATTTGCTGTGTGTTTTTTCTGTGTCTGCTTATCTCCCCCTTGCTGTGAGGTCTTGCCGCATCAGCCCACTGTGCCGCGCGAGCCGGCCTGCCCTCACAAGGAGGCCCTGGGACGCGAACCCGGGCCTCCCATATGGTAAACGGGAGCTCTATCCACTGAACCACACCCGCTTCCCAATGTCATTCTTTATAAAATATATTTCCTCCTCAAGTGTCACCACCCAGCAGTGGGAAATCACACCAGGTTATCGAGCAATGTTCCCTTGCTTGAAAGTAACATTAAAGCAGAAGAGAGCCACAGTGTCAGCCTTTCCAGTCCTGGCCCCTAGAGCCAGTGAGATGGCTTCTTCTGCAGACTCTGGAAAAAACACTTTTCTTTAGTAATTCATGTCTGGAATACAATTCTAAATAGAAACACATCACTTTTGAGTTTCAATCATAGATTATATAAAGCCATGTATTCAAAGCAAACAATTTAAGTAAAGTAAATTAAGAAAATTTTCTATAAGTTACCATTACATATGTATAAAAATGCTGAAATTTTGGTCTGAAAATTTTATTTTGTTAAACTAAAATATATTGAGGGACCAATAAGGACAATGATAAAAGCACAATAAATAGTGAAAATAACTTTATTGACTCTATATGTCTTAAATAACATAACAAAATACATTTTCAAAAGAAATGGACAGAAACATAATTTTGGTGGAAGCATTTCTCCACCATCATAATAAATACAAGCATATGAGAAAAGATTAAATTGTGATAAATTTTCTTACATGGGTTTATATGTAAGATGTAGAACAGAGTATTGTATAATATGCTCTCAAATCACTTTTCTTTTACACAAACACACATATATATGTATGAAATTTCTCCGGAAAGTTACACAAGAAACTGATAACAATGGTTGTCTCTAAGGAAGGAAACTTGGAGGACTGGGAATAGGGTAGAAAGGAGACTTATTTCTCTCTTGTAGAGTTTGGATTTCTTACCATGTGCGTGTAACATCTACTTAAATACATAGTAATTAGAAAATAGAATTAATGGCAAATTAAAAATGATCCTAAATAGCAAGTGAATTAGGGAGAAACATATAGGATACCATAAAAGGCTAATATGAAACAATGTAAATACCATATTATGTGTGTCAAAGTTTTAAAAAATTTTATCCCTCTAAGTACTTATTTTATTTTAGGCAAATAAGGAAAAAGAAGTTTATCTAGAAAAAGAGCAAAGCAACAAACTGAAAAAGAACAAATTAAATAATAAAAATTGTCATGAAAATAAAATTTGAAAATGAAAAAGCCTTACAATCCATAAATAAAAACAAGATTTGGTTATTTTGAAAGATTAACAAAATCAACATTCTGTTGGCATAATTAATGTGTTAAAAGAGAAAAAACAAAATGAGAAGTTCTCCCTCCCCTAAAAAGGCAGCTAGAATTAAAAGATTTGCTAGGGCAAATATTCAAACTTTAAAGGACCCATAATTTGTATATTACACAAATAGAACAAGATACTATGATAGTCAGATACATTTTTAAGGGTAATATGGTCTTAGTTCTAAAATCTGATAGTATTTTTGGCTAAATTCACTTGTAAACATTGATGCAAAATTCCTAAATAAATTGGTAGCAAAGAGCAACAATATATCCCCAAAGTTATTCACTTGGACTGTGACTTAATTAGGTTATTTTAGGAATGCAGGGCTAGCTTAATGTAAGAATCACAGAACCACGATTTGCCATTAATTAGGAAAATTAGGAAAATAGTGGGAAAAAATGACCCCAGACACTTACACTTATCTCAGTAGATGTCAGAAAAGTGATTGAAAAAATTTCCCAGTCTTGATGTTAGAGATCAAGCCAAAAAATAAAAAAATCTAAAAAAGATGAAGACAAAAAGCCCTCTGAATAGTGGACAAAAAAAGAAAAAAAAAATGCTGTAAAACTTATCATACCCTTTGAACTGGCAGCCTTGCTTTGGTGAATACACACTGACACTCTCTTATACACATGAATCTAAAGAAAGAGTTGTTTTACAGAGCTGTCTATGCAAATATATTATAGCACAGCTATTTATGGGAGAAACAGTCCATATGTCTTATAGCTCACCAAATTGAGTTATGATAATACAAAGGATCATTAGTAGTCATGAAAAAAGTGGAACACATGTACAAAAATATATCAAGCAAAAAAAGTGTGTGCACAGGTATTACAACTGTTATAAACCATTTTCTAATATAAATCATCAGAGAGTAATAGATCTCTGTATAATTATATGGTTGGTGTTTAATGGTGAAGGATTTGCTGGTCTCTTAAGGAGTAAAATGTCTAAATAAGCAAATGAAAAAGAATGATTGTTCTCCACAGCACATAAACCAGATTACAACGTTAGTAAATATAAAGAATAATAGGAAAAGAAAAGGAATGGCTGTTTCCTTTGCCAGCTATATAATTGATAGGACCATACTTTTTTCATGCCTCAGATTAATGTTGTTGTTTTCTCAACCATTGTGACCACACACTTTTGTAGAAAGGGATCTTTCCCTACAGAGTGGAATCTTTTCTTTTGTGGGGGTGGCAGGTGGCATCTTGGCGTTCACGCAGCCTTCGACAATACTTACCGCTGCTTCACATGCTCTTGGAGAAGAATTGAAGCCTTCAACACCAAGCCTTCTCAGGATTTTTGAGGCAGGGTCTGTGTGTCCCAGCGTAGTCATGGATTTTCAATCTTGTGTAGAGTGCAGATAACATACCCATTTTAAAAGAAAAAAAGAAATTGCTCAGGTTCCTGGTATTGACTATACTTCTTTAAAAAAAAAATTATGCTACTTAAATATGTGTAAATATGAAACTAGTTATAGGCTCCTTTTGCTTAGATCTCTTAAATACAACTATAAACCAAAAACAAACTTGCAAATTAATATTAAATTGTAAGTGTGAATGATCATTTGGCTGCCTCTAAAGCACCACCTGTGGGAACCGTGGCAGGGAGGCTTCCGTGCGGGCTGTGTGCCGTCTGTGAGTGAGCCTCCACCCCTTTGCTCGAGTCGAGCCACTTTGAACGTTTATACAGTATGTCATGCTGTTATTTGGCCGCCACTGGATGTGACTGAGTTATTTGCATGTTAAGTTCCATTCTTTTCCTTTCTTTTTAGCTCAGTGCTTCTCAAACTTTATTGTGCATAGGAATCTGGGGATCTTTTTAAAATTCAGATTCTGATTCAGTAGGTCTAGGGTTGGGACTGAGAGTCTGCATTTCTAACAAGCTCCCAGTTGATTTTGTAGCAAGACTTAACCATGATGATCTTAGTGCAACTTGGTACCAATGTAATTGCAAATGCTGGCACTGACATCTGGTGGCAGCACATAGAAGATGGTCAACCAGATGGTCCAAAATATGTGTAAATTAGTTTTTGACCATCAAAATTAAAAACAAAAAAAATGTCCAATAAAGCAAACTTGCAGAGCCTCAGGAGTTACATCTGCAGACTGCAGATTGAGAAATTTTGCTCGAGTATGTTTGAGCCCCAGAGTCACACATGGCCACGTGCAGATATGCTGTGGGGTGCTATCATCTGGGGGCTGCTGGGCAATGCTGGTGAACACAGTCTGATGTTTGTGCCCCTGGCATTTAATTACCTCATTTCAGGTGTCAGATCCTGCCAAATACATTGTAATGGTGATTTTAAAAACAAAAACTGTTAAAACAAAAACTCAACTGTCAGGAGACCAAGCAGCAGCTCATATGGTGTCTGAGGAATTCTTCAGTCTCCATGGGTCCGTGGCTCACATTGGCCATTTCATCTTGTTTGTGCTGCTCTGCTTGTGCCGGTACTGATTGGGGAGCAGAGGGTTTCCACGTTGTGGGCAGGTATGGCAGAGAAACTTTGAGAAGAGGTTATCTAAGAGCTTCTTCCCAGAGAAAGGTAGGATTCTGTGATGACTTTATTCAGGAAGTCTAGCTTTGCTTGGTGCAGGAAGGCTTTCTCCCTCTTTACCATTTTACCAACACGGAGCCCTCGTTTTCCTTTGGGAATGTGTGGAGCCATCATGTCCTGTCTCGATTTTATTGGTGATATTCTAGAGTACAGTAAATGCTGTACTCTACTGATGATATTCTAGAGTATGAATGTTTCAAAAAATAAAATTGATATGTAGTTCCTTCCTTAGAGGGAAGGAATTCTCTGAGAAGATACCCTAATTGATTTGAGTCAGGTGAGCCATTTCCTCATGTAGATGGCCTCAATTTGTGTACTGATAGGTTTATTTGAAAACAGTCACTTTTTGGAGCCATTGACATGCATAAATGGATAAAAGATGTGCTTGTTGGATGTTTCTAAAACTTGCCTGCCAGAAGAGCTTAACTCCTGTAGAGGGGCTATAGCGTTGGGTAGTTTTTTCAACTTTTAGAATTATAGAATCATAAAATATTAGAGCTGAAAAAGAAACTCAGGAATCCTTTAATCTATTGCATTTTTATAAATGAAGTAAAATTAATCTAGTGCATTGGCTCCTAAATGCTGATACTTGACAAAGTTTTCACCAGTTTGAGGCAAAATGAGAAAAATAAAGACAGTTGCATTGAGTTTTTCATTAACTGTATGTATTCAGTTTAAAGACCTGTCTTTTATTCTGAAATTTCTGTTTGGGAGGTGAAAGTGATCTTTTATGAAGTGACGGTGACAGTAGGTCTCTGTGTTTTTAAAAATGTCTTCATGATATAAAAATTGCACAAGCACATATCTGTCCCTTAATTTGGAGGGTGGGGTCCATTTTACTAGTTCTTAGAATCCAAAAGTCTAGGATGCACAGATTTTTTATATCTTCCTTTTAGCTTGATGGGTCTAGACTAGATAGAACCTAGAAGGAAGATGGCTGATCCTCTCCTGCCTGAGGTCTGGTCTTGTAGGCAGAGGAGAGGTAGGCTGAAATTAGGCTCTGAATGGAGGAAATTGATTCTCTTCACAGCTGTGCTTGTTTAATTAGCAGACTTGTCACTGCTGTGACTCTGGAGGAGTCTCTTGAGAGGCCAGGCCATGTCCAGAGCTGGGGCCATTGTTCATAAATAAACCTTTTAGCAGTGATGCTCCAACTTTGCTGCACACTAGAATCACCTGGGAGCATTTAAATGTCCTAACGCACGGGCTGCACCCCATAATTAAATCGGAGTGCCTGGGGATGGGAACCAGATACAGAACTTTTTACAAATCCCCAGGTGATTCCAGTGCACGGCAGCATTTGGGAACCTCTGCCTTTGGGTTTACTGGGTAGAGCATGAGAGTAGGAGGAACATCTCCTTTCCAAGAGATAGGCTGTTCTTCACAGTCTTGCTTTGGTAGTGACTGTTGCCCTGTTGGTTCACAATTTATCGCAAAAGAATTATGAAGTGACACCCATTTGCTGGGCCACAACACAGAAGGCCCTGTAACTTGCAAAACAAGTGATCCAGTCAACTGGAGGTCCATAAGAGATGGAATTCAGATCACGAGGCTCCATTGCATTTGGTCCTTCCTCCTGGCTTTCTGTGTAGAAGTTAGGTTAAGAGCTGTCCCTGCCAGCCCCCCTTGTTCAGATAGCACGTGCGTGCGTATTAGCTCTGTTACAACATCAAGGATTGGTCCATGAATAAATGCATAGGTCACTGAGAAAGATTTACGCCGTCGGGCACTTCCGTGTGTATTCCTCCCCTCTGAATACCGTGTCCCCGCCCGTGCTCCCCCATCCTCACCCCGGGGAGGCCCGCCTGCCCTGAGCCTGGCCCTGGCCCTCCTCCGCCTCTCTGCCTCGCTCCTTTCACTGCTTCGGGCCCGCGCCCCGTGCCGAGCCCCAGAAGCCCCACCACCCGGCTGCTGGCCTCACCGCCCACCGCTGCTCCCTCCCTGTAACCCGCCGCCTGATTTCTTTCTTCTCCGTGATACGGAAAATACTCCTGAAGGGCAGCGTGACGCCAGAGTAACAGTCATGTCACCTCAACCTCCGTGGAGCGCCACGCTGCCAGCCTTACCTTGATTTGCGGAGCTCTTCCCTCTCCTGGTTTCTGTGACGACGCAGTTGGCTGGTTCTTCTGCTCTGTTCCTTCCTTCGGTCCCATTTTGGATTCTGCTTTCTCTCCTCACCTCGCTGGCGGGCTGCAGTTTGGCCCTTTTCTCCTCCTCTCCTCGGCTCTCGGGTGTCCGGTTCTGGTCTTTGTCCTGACTCTCCCGCAGGCTTTGCCCAAGGTGGAGCGGGCTGCCCTCCTTAAGGCACGGGGCAGGCCTCGTTCTCCCCAAAGCTTTCACCAAGTGATTTCTTTTCCCCAGTTTCTCCCACAGCACTCTCTCCCCAGTGCCGTGGCTGCCCCCAGCATAAACCTAGGCTTGCTTTCCCTGAAAGCATATTCCTCTGCTCAGGAGCCTCCTTAGCCCGGCACCGCGGAGCCCCAAGTCTAAGCTGCTTGGAGCTGCCCGGCCAGCCAGTGAGCCTCGTGCCCCTGACCTTCCTTCACACCGCTCCCTTCTCTTGGTTTGGCTTTAGGTTCTGCTTCCTCTATAAAAATTTGTCTTTAATTCCAAGAACAGGAAGTAATTTTTTCCTCTGAATTCTTTTATTCTCGTTGTATTTCTCCTCATGTAGAAGTTTAGTTTCCTGCCCTGTACTCACTGGATTGTCAGCCCCTGGAGGGCAAGGGCTGTCTCCTCACAAGGCCTCCGCCGAGGACCCTGTTAGCAGGGGCTTTTAGCACCTGTTTGTTTTGCAGGTTGATCTTTTATATTGTGGGTGAAGTTTTAAATTCCTTTCTTACAGCAACGGAGTTGGTTAGGGATGGCTAAAACCAGCATTTCCAGTGAGTGAGGGAAGACCTAAAAGGGAGAGGCGCTAGCTGGTCTGAAGTGGCAGGAGAAAAGTCCTCCATATCTGTAATTCAGGAACTTAACAGGGAGCAATCAGAGTAATAGGGAACAAACTCAGAGTTTGCATCGGTGGGTGGTGTGTAGTGTAGCATGTTGGTTAATAACTTGTTCTTTGGTTACTTAATTTTCTGAGCCCCTTTCTCCTGATTAATAAGAGGGGGTGGTTGTGTCTCCTTCACAGACTGGTGAGCATTAAATGGATTAATGTGTTAGCACGTTCCTATTCAATAAGTGAGCACTTAAATTTTGTTTACCCATTGTACAGGATCCGCGGTAGAAGTGCCCTCTCACTGGCGAGGCAATTATAGGTAACGCGGACCAGAGCCTTTCTGAATCTAGAAGGGACACTCAGGAGGGTGTTTCAGTGGCCCTGAAAGTGCGTCTCAGGCATCTACCCCGAAGGGTTATGGTGGACCCTGGGGTTGCCAGGACGAGCATGGCACAGTCTGCCCCTGGGGCAGGAGAGGAGAGTTCTCTCCTGATGGAAGGAGGCTGTCTCAGGATGCTTTTCTCATATGGCGAGGAGGGAGCATGATGGCGTTGAGGGACCTCTGGGGAGTCGGGTCGACAAGGGCTTGTCCTGAGGATGCCTGCTCAGGTGCTCC
>JAQZBX010020199.1:0-33159 GCA_029593785.1 Cabassous unicinctus
TAAAATCACCAAGTTAGAAGGCTATTTGTGTATTTGGGGATTGCTGAAAGATTAAAAGTATAAAATTGTTGGCAGTATAGCAGGCTTGATCTGCATGTGTCCTGGACTTCACTTGTTTCAAGGCGTTCTGGGTCTGTAAGCTGACCCAAGTCTGGGAATTGATTGAGGGGCCATGATTTTGTGTGTGAGTGTGTGTGATTCAAGTTAGGCTTCTGTTCATTTATCCTAGAAACACTTCTCCTTATATATATCAAGTTAGAATCTAGTAGACTTGCTCATTCATTTCATTTCTAATTACACAAAGATCAACTAGCCAATGAACTCAATATCTGTGAGTCAGACTATTCTCATTACAGCTTTTACATTGTTGTCCATCTGAGTAGCCACACCCACCTTATTTCTGGCAATTAAATGCTGCCACTTGACTTCTGCCAATCAGAATGCAATTTTCCCTATGTTTTTTCCAAGGTCTGGGATAGCAATTTCCACACTAATTTCTGTTATACTGAAGAAAATGATCACAACAAATTCCAGGGTAAGGGATGCTGGAGATGCTCTCATAATTTATTCCTCACAATTGTAGTGAAATATGTATCCTCTGGATATTCCTTAGGTGCGTGAGCAGGTCTTACATGATGAATCTACTCCAACAGTCCAATCTCTCTAAGTCTTTGGTTCCATGCATCGACATTATACCAAGCCAGTTCTTGTATTTAAATGTCACTTAATGTAGGCCACTGTTTTGCCAATGCATCAGCCAACCAAGTGAACAAACTGATACAGCCCTTCTAAACCATCTAGTTACATAGTTCATTCCAGAATCTCTGCTTATTAGGCCCATATCATTAAATTCAGCCTTATACAAATTTTGTTCTTGTCCCCAATATCCCACATCCTTCATACCCATTCCCACACATTTTTGCCTGAATTCTGCGTGTACATTTGAAAACTTATGCTGTTCTTTTGGAGTGCAGCATACCTACCCATGGGTTGCACTTTATACCTTAACTTTGGGACCTGTAGGAACTTCATGGTAGTTATAGTTGTGGAATAAAAGAGGGGCAATTGGGAGGTGTCATGAGAGGAATTGGCTGTGTCTTGCAATTCAACTACTGGTGAAACAGGGTTAATCTCTTCAGCTGGGAATGGGATGTCTGATTCATCAGGGCAGACTGGAGATCAGGTACATGATTCCCCAGAGCAGAACATTAAGGGTCTAACTGGCAAAAAAAATTGAGCAGAATCTAGGGTTTCAATATCCCCATCTTCGTTACTGTCACATTTATGGCCTCCTTCCAATTTTCAGGATCCCATTCCTTCCTGCTGAATGCCCTCTCTTTAACAGCAGACACCCTGCAAAGAGGTAACTCAATTTGCATTGCATCTTGGCCACTCACTCAATAATACTATGCAGCTGATTTTCAGAACTCTCAAGCTTTCCTTCAGAGGACACATAGCAACTTTCAAGTCCTTCAGGTGGTGCTTAAGATGCAAATTTGAAGCCCTGAGCTCAATCTTTAACAATTCCATTTAATAACAACCAGATTTTATTATTTTTAACTTCACAAATCTCAGTTAAAATATGAAATACCCTGTTACCCAGGGCTTGCCTCCCATGAGCATTTAAGTAACAGTTATCGAATGGTGTTATTTCATGAATCTCTATGGTAATTTCTTGCCATAGTCTATCAGGTTTATTGATCATTGGAAATAGAGTCATTACACTTGTTTAATCCAATCAGCTGAGATAAATATTTTAAAACCTGAGCGCAAACTCAGAAATTTCATCCTTAAGATACTGTTTCTCAAATAGCACTCCTGGTATCAAAGCTCTATTAGGACTCGCAAGAAAAATAGAACCATATAGTTTATGTGTGTTTATTTATACACAATTTGGCTTATGAAGTTATAGGGATTGGCAAACCCAAATTCTTTAGAGCAGGCCACAAATTAGAAAGTTGATTAAGGTGACTTCAGGTTCCCAAGAGAAGCTGTCTGTCTGTAATTGAGATAGAAATTCTTCTGACTGCTGAAATACAGAGTTCTCCCTTGAAGGTCCCCAACTGATTGGATGGGGTTACTCCTCTACTTACTAAAGGCAATCTCCTTTTTGATAGCAGATTCAATCAACCCAAGAAATGAAACAGACCCACTCTTGTTTTCATGGGTAGTTTTGTGTCCATACTCTGTATTACAGAAGAGAGTTATTAGAATTTTTGAATTAAATACCTCTGCTCTGATGAGCATGCAAACCACTAAATATGCATATACCCAGTCAAGGAAACACACACACAGGCACACATGCAAGGAGAGACACAACTAAATGCAAAATCAGATACACACGGACATACACACACATAAACACACACAGGGATGGACACCCATTGAAATACAAAAAAACAAAAACAAAACCAAAAGACGCAAAAAGATGCACATGCTAAGAGACACACAAACACAGAGACAGATATGCAGAAGCACATACACATGCAAGCACACTCAGATATGCACACCCATTCAAATACAAGTATACACTGAAAGAAAGGACTTGCACTCAAAGACACGCATGCAAAGAGACACACGCAATGAAAGACATGCACAGAAATACACAAACATACACAAGCACATGAAGAGATGGACGCATATAATCAAACACAGACACACAGATAAAGGCAGATACTCGTGCATACCCAGACACAAACACACAAACAGACACACACACAGAGAAAGAGACACACACAAACACCACAAAATGATATCCTAGTACCATGCTGACTGCATGGTATTCTCACCTCCAGAAAAATTGAATTGGTCATGATTTAGTACAGTTTAAGCTGCCATCATATTATTTCCTCAAATTATTTCAAAATGTACCTAGAACATACAGCTCATGAGGTTCCTTGCATATGAAAACTAGGGGCTTTATTTTGGTATGACAATTTTCTGCCCTGGGTTTAAAGAAACATAAAAGTCTGCTACATAAGTGGAGAGAGAGAAATGCAAAGTACCCGATGAAAAAGAAAAATTATAATCTGAAATCACCACTGTGATAAAGAAATTTCCTTGATTCTCGTGGGATTCCAGCCTTGATAATATACTATGATACCCGGAAAAACTAATAAAAGGGCAAAACCATTTTATCTAAAAAGTAGTGATATTTCATGGTGTCAAGACACAACACATATTGTACAAACCCAGAATAAATTGAGTGTAGTAAAAAAACCATTTTTTCACAAAAGGAAATATAATTAGTATCACAAATGTTGGGAAATTTTCTGGGAAGTGGTATAAGAATTTTAAGAGATATTAAATGTACAAAAATTTAGAAACATAGGAAATTGATTTTGAAGCTCAGATCTACCATTACACTAACTGTTGAAATTTGATAGGAACACAAACATTTAAATTCTTGATACCATCACCTATATAGGAATGATTTTGGTATCCATCCTCATGAAATAGTGAAGATGAGAAATCAATACCTTTAAAATGCTTTGCATGTTTCCCTGCTGTAAATATATGAATTGCTATCATGGGTAATGAAATTTCTTTTCTTCTACCTCTCAAATGTCTCGTTCTTTCCAAATAAGTCTCCAATAAAATGTCCTCATGTCAGTTCCTTAGGAACCCTCCCAATAATCACAGACTGTGAACCCCTCTAGATTATAGAGCAGAAAAAGGTGACCTGTTGTAAAATGATTTTAAAAAAATGCTTTGAGGTGATGGCAGAAGGTGATGCAATAATAGAAATAGATCTAACCAATAAAGACAAAGTATACAATAAAAGAAACAGGGTAAGAAACTTAGAGGGCAATACATAGAAAGCATTGATCATTTTTAATGATTAATGCGATATGTATAAAACATTAATCATTATTAATCATTAAGTCAAAGGAAGCAGCTTTCTAAGTTTGAAAGGCAAGAAAGAAAAATAAATGTGACACTGAAAGATTGATTTGAATACACAAAATTTAGACTTTCACACAATGCTCCAAAGTACTTCTACACATACATAAGAGAACTAAAAGGCCAGCAGCTAAGATATTAAAGAAAGAAAAGGGAAAGGAAATCCCACACTTCTGTATTTGAAAGATGGCAATCAAAGCAATAGTTGAAACACTCAGACCCCAGGATACAAACTAAGATTGAATAAAATTTATCTCTAATGGTAACATTAAGTGGCTAAAAATCTCATATTAATGTAACCAAACCAATAAAGGAATGATTGACAAGCAAATTTTATAGCTATATCCATTAGATACAAAACCATGGAAAACATGGATGCTATATCTGACAGGTATTAAATAAAACTGACCTTTTCCCATGTAATAACGACTGTGGGAGTGTTTGTCCCTGGAAATATTGAGCAAGGTAAAATCTACATCCATTAGACAGGACCTTTGTCATCAATTGAGAAACATGATCAAATAAAGTGCTCTTAGGAAAAAGCCCTCACTTCTACACATTCCTCCATTGCTAATAACCCATTTTCTCCCTGCTCCTATTTAGTACAAGTATCCATGGACAGATTTTCTGCTTTCAATGGAATCACTTTATCCCACTCATTCCTGCTTTTAATTGTCCTTCCAAACCAATTAATAATTGGCAACAAGAACCCCTACATAACTGAGTCAATGGACATGTCCTTTTAAAACATAATAAATATATATAATCATGAATTATACTAGCAAGGAAAACAAGTGCAATGACCTCTCACCCCCAGGCTAGGCTGCACTGTCTCTCAGATGAACTCAGGGAAAAGCTCTTGACTTCCTTTCTCCCTGAACTTTTTCCTGCAAATTTTGTTGAGCTTACAGATTCAACGGGATTTTGTCTCTGAGAAGGTCTCCTGTGGAATTACAAAGTACTTCCCAGGTGGCAGATGAAGGAACTGAAGCTCTTTCACCATCAAGACTGCAGGAAGGAGTCTGGCACCAGTTCCCCAGTCAGAGTTGGGTCTCCCAAGGAAACCGGCTTGTCCCATCCAATCCAGAGTTGCCCAGGAAGAGAGAAAGCAGCAGAGGAGATATTTACAGCTTTGTTATAGTCAATCATTAGCATGTTTCCTTGTGATGAGCATCATTTCCCTCTGGCACAATGATCTGACAGAAAGGATATTTTTGTGACTGATTCTGTTTTCCAAATTGTCCAGGTTCTGAGTCAAGGAAATCCCATTTCTATGATTTCTATTCCATGAAAATGTCTGCCTTCCACAAATGTTACCTCCTAGAAAATACCCCATGCATTTTCTTAAAAGTGCTCCAAAGTTTAAGACTGGGATGCCCACCTGGTCTAGGTCCTTTAGATCTCCAAAGCTCCAACATGGGGTTAGTATACAGCCCTTGACATTACCTCTAGAAATTTAGTCTTCTACTCTTTGGTAAAGAACGGAACTGTATCCATTCGATATAAAACCTTGGAAACCATGGATGCTACACTCCTTTGCTTGATGACACTTTACCAAAACATTTAGGAATTTCATGCTTGTAATAAAAATTACCACATCTCTTTTGGTCCCTCATTACTTATTTAAATATACTTAGATTACATAAAGGTTACACGAAAAACATAAGGATTCCCATATGCCCCACCTCCCATACCTCCCACAACCTCCCACATAAACATCATTCATTGGTGTGGCACATTAATGGCAATTGATAAACGCATCCTGGGGCTTTGCCATTAAGCATGGACCATAGTTCACATTGTAGGCCACACTATCTCCCACACAGTTCTGCATGTTATATGATGATATAAAATGGTCTATATCTATTATTGCAATGTCTCTCAGGACAATTCCCAAGTCCTAAACAAGACCCTGTTTTACAACTGCTTTTCCCTCTCCCTGACCCCAGAGTCTCCAATGGCCACTGGCTACACATGAATGTTGTAATTTCTTCCATTGCTTGATTCACAACATGTCTATAGTAAAATACAAGTAAGTCCATTCTAGTCCATAGCTCTTTCCCCCATCCTGAGGAGTCTGGAATGGTGCTGTCCACTCCACCTCCAATTGAAAGGTGGCTTATTTCCCATGGGGAAGGTGGATGGGATTATCCTGCCTGCAGCTGAAGACTCTCTCCATACCCTGGGATGGCCATTTTCCATCATCATCTTTCCACCAGTTTTCCTGGGTGAGTCCTGTGAGCTGTAGAGTAGGAGTTGCTGCTCCATTGAGGTTCCAGGCCTAGCTGGCACATGGCCAGCCCAAAGACTTAAGTCTCTGGATGTATACCTACAAACTCCAGCACCAAGTATAGGTTTGAATAAAAGGGACACATAGCCATGTGCAAGGAATACGTAGTTGAGTCCAACTCTGCCCCTCTCAGGAGCACAAACTCCAAAGTAGTGCCTACTGGAAAGGCACCAAACCCTGGAGCTATCCACCCTGGCATAGGACCTGGGTGTCTCCAGAGCCCTCAGGAGCCCCACTATTTGCAGTGATATCCACTTTGGAGTTCTATGAGATCGTACTGAGATGTGCGTAAGTGTACTTCTGGGATGACCTCCCGACTCATTTTGAAGTCTCTTAGCCATACAAACTCATTTGTCTTTACCTTTTCCCTCTTTTATTCAAGGTCTTTTTCCAGTAGCATTGCCTGTTGGTCTTGGTAGCAATCCCTTGTTGCCCGGGAGGCTCATTTTAAAAATGTTTGTTCATTATAAGAAATGTATTTAGCACTTCTTGCAAAACATGGCCTGAGTCTACCACCATGATCAGATTGTCTCATTTATTTTCTTGTATATCCTTGTGTGGTGCTTAATTTATTACATTGAGAGATCTATAAATATTTCCTTAAATTGAAAACTAAACAAGAAATAAAAATCTTTATATATTTTTAAAAGTTTACACTGTAGTAACATAAGTACAATTCAAAATTTATATTTTAAAATATATTCAAGTATAAAATTTACTGTTGATGTTTATATGCGCAACATGTGGCAAAAATTAACATCATTTACATAAACTGTTTCATTACTTCAAACAGAAACTTTGTACATATTGAGCAATAATCATTCTACAACTCTGTGCCTGGTAACATAATTTACTCTCCACCTCTATGTATTTCATATAAGCAAGAACATACCATATGTGTTTTTTCATGCCTGGCTTTTTCCTCTCAACATGATGTATTCAATGATTTTCGATCTTGTAGTATGCATCAGAAGTAGGTGAATAACATTCCATTTAGCGTACAAATTGCTTGGGACAAAGAGAAGATCTTTGGGGACTGGAGTTGTTCTGTTGTGGTTTGGATTCTGTTTCAATGGATTATATGCAGTTTTCTTAAATTCACTGAGCTTGTGATATGGAACTTTCTCTTATATGTGTTATAAAAAGTAGGAATTTTTAAAAGTCTTATCTTGCACATTGCTTTGTATTCCAACTTTGATTTCCATTCTTCCTGAATATGGTATGGTTTTCATATCTATAAGTGCTGCAGTTATTCAAAAATAAAAATATATGTGAGCAGGTGGAGCTCAGTGGTTGAGCAAGTGGTTGATACAGGTTTAATCCCTAGTATCACCTAAAATATAAATAAGTACATAAATGAATAATAAAAATAAGAAGAGATTGAAAAACTAAACAAATTTCCTGAGATGCCATACCATCTCCAGACTAAATTAAGATGTGAGATGTGTGGATAAATAAACCAAAAGGTCTTTATGTCACTTTTTTGGTGGGTTTTCTATTACCAGCAGCTGAATCTATCCATAACTCGATTCCCTGTTCTTGATACATTTTAGAATTATTTTAATGCTTTTCACTAAGAAATGAGCTCCTGGGGGATAAAAAAAAAAATAGATGTCATGTGTATTTTGTAATAGTCACACAATGATATTGCACTTTATTCTTTGATGACTTCTTAACACGAAGGAATGCCTTGATGAATTATGATGTCTGCAAAACAGATCTAGAATAAGGCAAAATCTGAGAACATGACATAGGGAAACCACAGAAAGAAACTCATTGTGTTATATTGCATAAGATAGAACTAAGTGGTCATGAAACTTTCAAAGGTAGCTGGGATAGACCATTGATCAGTTCATGAGGTCCCTGTGGTTAACCCTGGAGTTGCAAGTTTCTCCATCTCATCTCAAGCTCACTACAAACTAAGGGGGCCTGTCTTGCCAGATGACTGCGCCTAAAGCCTTCCTTTTCCCTGTGTGTGTCTCTGTTATTTATTTGCATTTCAAATGTGACCTGAGACAGGCTTCTTTGTTTCTCCACTCAGAGAAGCTGCTGCTGCTGCATTTTGCCCATTGAACAGTCTTAGACGAGTCTTTGAACTGAGAGGGCTGCGGAAGATCACCAAGTGGTGGCAGATAAAGGAAGTTCATGTGAAGGAATTAAAAGTATATATTTGAGAGAGGTTTCTTCTGACCTTTACAGCCTCCCTCCCCAATGCCCTTAGAAATGGGTCTGCAACCCATTACTGGCTCTAGGGCCCAGATTTGAGGACTTAACAGACAATCCTAAAGACCCAGAGCAGGTTGAAAAAAAAATAGCAGTAACCCACAGCCTCCCACCACTAAATCCCTATGAAAGACAGAGAAATTGAACTTCAGAAAAATTCACCATTATAATCAGATGTGTAGACATCAACAAAACTATGAGCAATGCTGAGAAGGTAGAAGAAATGGCCCAAGCATAGGAATATATCATAACCCAGATGAGACACAGGATTTGAGACAATTATTCAATGAGATTCATACAAATTTCCAAAATCAAATGTGACCTGAACAGAACAATACTTTATAATATAAAAGATAGAACCTCAAAGACTTCCCCACAGAGCACTCCTTCCACCATCTCCCAAGATCAGGCTACAAAGCATTTGGACAGTGTGAAAGAAAGCCAAACAAGTGGAAGAAATGCCAGTTCACTGTCCAAGTTCACTTTGGACTAACAAATTCCAGAAAAGCCCAAATATGTAAGACAGTCCAGCTAAAACAAGGAGAAAATTACTAGATGACTGTAAACACTTGAAGAGCTCTGCAGTGATCAACACAACTCAACACTATACACTCAGCTGCATTATCTTACACTTTTCTGGGGATTCTTTTATATTGTGCTGTAGCTAACTGAAGCAATAATTATTGTGAGCCGAATTGAGGGCATCAAGAAAAATTGGTGGTGGTGGGGGAGGATAAAATAATAAAATAAATCTTTGAAAAAAGAATAATTGATTACTTCTTACTTTTAGTATTTGTTCAGATATTGGAGGAGAGAAGTTATTCGAGATCACTTTGGATAACTAACAATTAAATGTGACTACCTTTGAGAGTACCCTCCACATTAACAGGAGATGTTAGGACATGCAATTTATGGAGGAATACCTCATCACCTTACTCAGAAACTTTCATTCTAAGAGGAAAAATTGCACAGAATTTCAAGCTTTTTTATGTCATCTTTTAATCCTGAGTATTGAGTATTGTTTTGAACATAAATGCCAAAAATGGATAACAGAGTTAATAAATAGACTGTTCATAGATATGATCTTTATATTATATAACAAAATGTAGAAAAGAGACTGAGTTGTTTAGAAGAAGATAAAGTTTCTCATAATTTACCAGCAAAATAATATAGAACACGCCATCCAGTCCTGCACCCATTGCACAAATGCCTAGAAACATGAATGCGAAAAATTCTTACTTAGTGTGTAGATATAAATTGTCAAAAGCAATTCATTACTTTTGTAATACAATGTATGGTTGAATGGTTTACTTCAGGATATTCAAGTTTCATATCTGCTGAAGGTAGGTTTTGTTTCCATGGAATGTCCATAGAGTCACAATTGCATTTCTGAGGATTAGGGTTCTACAATCACAGGCAATTATTTCAACCCTAGGAAATGTGACCCTTGAATGGATTCCCCAGAAGGAATCTCCTCAGAGACTCTTTATGTCTTTATTCCTCAAATTGTAAATGATGAGGTTCTGCATGGGTGTTTCCTTGGGGTACATTACCAAGGTATGTGATTGTGCATAGAAAAGAACTCATGAACTCACCTTTACTCACACAGAAAAATGAGGAAACGAGTGAATGGTAAGACACACAATTTGAAAATGCTTCATTCATCCCAAAAGCTGATGTACATATATGGAGGGCACAATCTTGCAATAATAGTAAAGGATCCCAGTGAAAGGAACACCAGGCAGAAGGTTAGCTGCAAAGTACACCACTGTATCATTGATGAAGGTGTCAGAACATGCATGTTGAGCCAACTGACTAAAGTAAAAAAAGTGATGCATTTCCAAGCATGTACAAAAGGACAATGACAGCAACTTTAAGTTTTGTATTGAAGAAAACAGCATACTCACAACCCAGGATATCAAAACAAAAAGCATACTTAAATGTATATGATAGGCAAAGAAAATCCTTCTCAAATGTTGAGCAAATGTTACTTGGTGAGACCAATGCCTGGTGAAGATCAGAGCCATGGAGAAGAAATACAGGGTGGAATGGGCCCCAAGGGAGTGGATAAACAAATATGCCATCCAAGGTCCTCCCAAGAAACAAAATTAGCAGAAAAGAAGTTCATTTCTATTTTGGCCACTTCACACATGGAAACCAAATTGCTCAGATTTTATGCTAAGAATGGGATGATTACTGTAATGGTCATCTGGGAAAATAAAATTTTCAGGACCCAGAAATGGTAAATGTGGCCACTCCTCCTCTCACCTACAGCTTAAGAGTACCAAGAAGAAGAGAATTTTACTGGGCTCTTACAGAATGCCTGACACCACCTCCTTGTTCTTTGAAGCTGAGTTGATGCTCCATCACTCTGGAGGGAAAGACTCAGGGGAAAAGAAGCCCAAAGAAGGCCATCTGAGCATCTACTGTACCTGGTATGGAGACAGGCAAAGCTCTCAGAACATGATCTCTGATGGGAGAAGCTGATTTAACACAATGGTGAGTTCATCCACTTAACAATTGCACACAGTTGTGCATCCCCTGCTACCATCTCCTCTACCACTCTGGTCTAGAAGATAATAGTAAGTGTTTCTCTTTATGAAATCTGGCCTTCTCTTCAGTCTCAGCATCTATCAAATATTTCTTATCCAGCTGTCTTAGATATTTTTCTGTAGTCGTTAAATGTGCCTTCGTTCTAGCCACTCAGGGATCCTCTTGTATCGATTATCTATAAAATCTCCATCACTCATTAATTCATTTGCTCAAGAAACATTTACTGGAAATCAGTGAAATAAACACTTGCAAGCTTCTCACGCGTCTTCTAATATTCAGTTACTTAATATTCTGCTGCTCCAGTCTCCAGTTTTATAATGGGAATAATGGTGATTAAGAGAACTAAATTACTGAAGTGTGTAAACCTCCTGAGCATCTATGAATGTGCATTAATTTAATTATTATACTACTGTAAATATATTATTATGTGTTAAATAGAAACAATGTTGATGAGAACAAAATGAGCTAATGTATATCAAACACAGTACAGTGCTTGCCTCATGGTGATGTGAATAGGTTATAGTTATTTTTACTCTCATTTATTGCATATTTACAGATTTCCATTTTCTATTTCAGGGGTTTAATATTTTTGTTAATATTTGTAATTATTTTGCTCTCTTTTCTAAAAGACTTTAACAGTGTATCTGAATATAACTGCTGTTTCTCTTGCACGCACATATTTACCATTTTCTAATAATGAGAAGAATATTATGAATAGTGTAAAACAGAGCTCTCACGATGGTGAAAATATTTTGGAATTAAATAGATGTGATGATAGCACAATAATGTGAATTTCAAAATAACCACTGAATTGCACACTTCAAAATGGCTACTGACTTTTAAACATTTGCTGAGTATCAGCTATCCTCCTAGAATCCTGCTCATTAAAATTAAGTATTCAGCTGCCAGCATGTCATCTGCAAATTTTGAAATGTCACCTTTCCAGTACTTATAGCTTTTGTTTCTTTTTCTCATTGCATTGCACTCCTGGATATACCAGCACGCTGTTAAATCATATTAGTGTCATGGACTTTATTTCTTCTTCAATATTTGAGGGGAATTTTTCTATTGTTCCTGCCACAGGGCCTTGCAAGATTGTTTTGGGAGGAAAATATTTCTGTTTACTTAATTCCTTCCTTTAGTGATTTGTCTGTTTTTCTCCACCCTAAATCGACTTTGGGCACATGTATTTTCCATAAATGAGTTTGTTTACTAGATATTTTAAAATTTTGACAAGGAGATACAAGTAAGATTATATTACCAAGTGTAGTGTTTTCTTACATCTGTGGTGATTTGCCCCAAACTTGCTTTAAGGTATTTCTGTTCAATCTCTCTTAATTTTTCCATGTGAATAGACTTCTGACTGATTTTCTCTATTTGTTGGCTTTTGCCAAAAAATTTCCTGTGAGATTCCTCCTGCATTTCTAGGATTTTGCTTCTTTATAATTCATTAACTATAGATTTTATTTTTTATGATTTACTCCATTCTCCTTTGCCTGTGTTTGTTATCTGCAACATTTAACAACAGCATCATCAAACTTAAAGTTTTTTATTTCTTGAGACTAGAATGCATTTGTGTTCATTTGCAGTATGAAATATATACTAGAACAAAATGAATTAAAAACCAAGATAAACATTACAACTTAAAAATCACTTTTAATAAGTTAGTGTAGCTATTTGCAAATTTTTTACCTTGAGTATTGGCAAATATAGGTTTATTTTTAAAAGGTCTGTTGTATAATTTTATTTCTTCATCGCACAGCAGCAGAGCAATTATCCATTTGTTGCAGTTTATGAAAGTGATAGTTTTACCATTGATAGAATTTTACATTCTTACATTTTAAAAGAGAAGAGGAATTTTAATTTTCTTCAGTGAAGATGACATCTTGTTTTAATTTCATTTTCATGCAAAAATAGTATGATGAAAATTTTTTCAAACATACCATTTTGTACATCTCCTTTATGAGTTGTAATAGCCAATGACATTTTATCCCCCCATAAGAAATCACATTTTTGTGTTTCATAATTAGGAATTTCAAGTAGATTAATTTTGGCATTTATATTTTTCAGCATGTAATATTTTCTCAGTGAGTTTTTCTATATTATGGTCTAATTTTTCATCTTTTGTTCTCATTCTAACCAAAGACTTCATATTCAGAAATGATGATGCCTTTCTAAGATTACATCTATCTATACAGTAATTTATATATCTGTATATTCATTTATATTTTCTTCTAACAGATATTTCCACTTCTTCCACATTTGATTGAAATTTACTTGTGGAAATAGATATACAGTTTAAACTTAAGTATTTCTAAATAGTTAATTGAACACCTTTTCATAACTTTTAAAAACTCTCTAAGATAACTAAGTTAATATGACAAAAATTATATATCCTAAATCATGTTTCATACCAAATTAAATTTTAAAATTCAACTTTTTACAATTTTCATTATTCTTAAAATTGTCTGAGATATCAAACAAATGCAGTAAGATCTAAAATGAAAATGTCTGTTAGAAATTATACAGAAGAGATATTTATAAAATATTTGGACAAAGTAGATGGATTGAGAATAATCCAGTCTATCATGATATGATAAATACCAAAAAATTCAAAAATTTCCTAATGTAATTAAAAATATCAGGCCTATGTGACAGAAAGGAATCTCATTCTTAAGGACAATAAACCTAAAATACTGTTAAAAAGAAATAATCCTTCTTTTCATAAACACCACCACAAGAACGTTTACCAAAATGGTCTTTTTATTTCAAGAGGAAATTACCTGTTCCTGGAATTGGAGCATGAAATTTTTAAAAAGCCAATTCTTTAGAAAATAATTTACATCTTTAATGTAATCCTTATTTTGATTCCACTATTTTCCCTCCTTATGGCTAGATGATTCTGAATTCATCTACAAGAATTACCTGTAGCCAGAAATTAAATTATGATAAAATACTAGATGAATTTCTCTGTTCAACATTTAAATATATTATGAAGTTAGAAAATTAAAAATAAAGGCCATAGAATTGTACAGCTTGCACACTCTAAAAGTATAAAAATAATGAAATGATGATAATTTTAAGAAGGTGATCAAAGAAACACCGGAAATTTAATCACTGACCACAAGACTTTTATTGATAGATCAAAGTGTTAATATACTAATGAAAAATAGGGAAAACAACACGGCAAGGTGTCTATTTGTGAAATCTACTTTGTGCATAACTTTCCTGTAAGCCTACAAATGACCTCAAATATTGTAATTAGAATTTAACAAATAATTATTTATCATTAAGAAAACCTAATCTAAAAATGATGGCATGTAAATACAATATGCCACTACCATATGGTGGAATATTTTTTATCTCATGGGCACAGGATGATATTAGAAAATGTTCATTAGATTCTCTTATGTGAAAAGAGGCCAGACTTTCTTTAGTGTCCATTTCTGTTTAATTTATATACACAAAAACTGTTATGTAAATGAAATACAAATAATAATTAATCATTAGAGTGGAGATTAATTTTTGGCCATAAGATTGGCAAAAGCCCCAAAAATATAACATGTAAAAATGACTCAAAGGCAGTGTAAAGAAGCTTGGGAATTTATAAAGATTGGAAAAACCTTTCCTTGAGTTAGGGAATTTCTTGAACTGAAAGGCCATGAGTAGCCACATATTATGGTGGGAAGGGATGATTGCTTTGGGGTGCTAAGCAAACAGGATAACATTGGATTCCATGTAACAAATTAACCAAAATTTGTCAGAAAGAAGAAACAATTACTCTACAAAATGGATGGAAGCATGAGCTGCTCAGGTTTGGATATTGTTGTCATTGTGAGAATGCGAATTTGGTGTGATAGTTTTGTTACTTTTCTCCTCATTCTGGGCAAATCCAGCCATCCCATGGAATCAGAAAAGCAAACAGGAGTTGTAAACTTTCTCCTCCTGGGACCTGCAGCCTCTCCTCTTTGGTCTGTTCTTGTCCATGTATCTGGCCACCTTCATGGGGAACATGTTCATCCTCCAGGCCATCATCTCACACTCCCACCTCCACAAGCCCACGTACTTCTTCCTCTCCAAGCTGTCCTTGCCTGATATTAGTTTCACCTCCAGCACCATCCCAAAAATATTGTTGAGCATCCAGACACAGAACAAAGTTATCAGCCATGCAGGCTGCTTCACCCAGATATTTTCTTTCTTTGTATTTGGATGCCTGGACAGATTCCTCATGATTGCAATGGCCTATGACTACATTATGGGCATCTGGAATACAATTAAGATGTAAGAAGAAATAAAATTGGGTTGCATATGACAACATGGATGAATCTTGAGGACATTTTGTTGAGTGAAATAAGTCTGACACAAAGGGAAAAATATTGTATCATCTCACAAATATAAAATAAATACAATGAGTAAACTCATGGAGGTAATCTCTAGATTATAGGTTATTAGGAGATAGAATGTGGGTTGAGAATATGAACCAAAGCTTAACATATGTAGAATTATTATAAGGTTTATTGTAAAGTGTGGAAATTAATAGAGTTAATGGCAACACATTATAATGAGTATAAATAACATTGTTGATTTATAAATATAATTGTGACTGAAAGGGCTGAAAGGGGTGGCCTATGGACATAAATGTCAGTTGAAAGGAAGCTAAAGGATAATCTAGGGAGTATAACAGTGATTTTGGTGGTGGATGAAGAAGGCTGTTTAAATGATATTAAACGCAAAATATTTGGAGTCAGATAAACCTGGTTTTGAATCCAGTATGTACTACATGTTTGCTGATAAAATTAGATAAGAAATGAACCATTCTAAATCTTAATATCTTCCCCTATGTAGTAGTAGTAAGGCATCCATTCTCCTAAAAAGGTTGCCAGACAATCAATATATGTAGAAATCTCCTCATTGTTGCCTTCTTCTAGTAAATGGGTGGTTATCAATGGTAATGAGATGAGGCTGGCTTGGCTTCTAGTTTTCATATGTCTCATTCTTTCCACACCTCATGTCCCAAATTCTATGATCCTATTACATTTCCCTAACACCTTTTCTGCCAATCATAGAATGAGTAACTTGGAAGCTCATACACATATAGAGCCAGGAATCTTCTATATTATATAGTTGTTGGTCAAATTCCATGACATGTATCCCCTACTGGACAATGACACATTCAACAGCTACAAACACAAGCTCCACTTTCCATGGCTGACCTGCCAGGAACTCCTCTCACTGATACCTGCCCTCATCCACCGTGATTTCCAAAATATTAAACGTGGCAAGCACCTTTACCAGAAGTTCATAGTTGCCATATTCAGTGACTTCATATTTCTGCTTCCCTCTTCATAGAGTCTCTGCAACAGTTCCACTTGATGTTTGTTTCACTCCTATTCCTTACGGACCCCTGTAATCCCCTTCAGGATAGCCTGGCATCATCTCCTTTTGAACCTTAGTCTTATCTTCACAGATGCACATAATTTGGATGGTGGGAACTATTGTTTCATGCTGCTTTTATTTAAATTTATGTGTTTTCTTTCTGCCAAAAGTGGGTGCCTTGAGGGATAAAGCAATATTCTATATACTATTTTCCCAGACCTGTTCAGTTGGTACCTGTTTATTAAAATAGCTGATTAAATATATATTTTGAGAATGAATGAAATAATGTGGTCTCACAAAAATGGCAATGAAGGAAAAACTGAAAGAAGCAGAGAATTGCTAAAATATGTGCAGAATACAGCCTAGAGGCGTAGTCTGAGACTAGATCCTTATGTGGGTCAATATTTTATTTCATAAGAATTATAGAATAGAGAAAACTGTACTGTAAGAAATGTAAGAGTGCCTCATATATAGTAAGAGTATATTCAAAATAATTTCATTGTCATTTTCTCTCAACCATATGTCTATGACTGCCTCGCAGATCATAAGTTTAAATGTGTTTTTGATTTTGAGAAATGTTCAAAATTTTGAAAACCACTTGACTAAAGGCAAAATAGTTTCAAAAGAAGAGAAGTCCCTGCTATTGGGAAAAGGTCCTATGACTGGAAGCCAAATAGAAGAGTGAGGTTGGAGATAAAACAGAAAGCCTGATAGAACAGGAAACCAAGGTTATTTCAGACTCAAGGGCTTGGACAGAGCAGGAGTCATTGCTACACATGCATTGTCATGGTCTCCAAACCACACCCTGATCTACTTGTTCTTTCTGTGCCTGCCCTGTATTTATTGGATGACATTGGTTTCTCGTGGTTACATAGTGGATGAAGCAGGTCACTCAATAACTTTCTTATTCAGTCATGTTTCATTACTATTCTAGGGCTTTTGGATTTGACTTCCTGTTTTGACAACCCCAAAGGGCATAATCCAGTCCCAGTTATATTCTTTGTCCCACAAGCAAAGTACTTCACAGACCATAATATCTAATATTCTGGGAAAACCATGACAACCAGTGCTCTTGGTCTGATTTATCTTTGTTCATATGATGTTTCCTTGAGGACTTTAGGGTGTTTGCAGAATTATAATTGTACTGTCAGTTCTCCAGTAAAATATATGATCCAAATGAACAGAGACGAAAACTACTTTGTCTTTTCTCTGTTCTCAGGAAGTTATGTAAATAGCATTTAATTTTTCAAAAACATATTTGAAAAATATGTGAATTTGTAATATAAAAACATGGCCTGGAGAATCAAACCAGGTTAAATATAATTATTTCAAAACAATATATTTAACCAAAATTGATTGGAATGCATAAATCTAAATACTCAAAGACATGGTGGAAAATAAAAATAATATCATCCAATTGATGGAAACTAATAATTAAATACATGAAGACCTGTAAATAAAGTAATATTCAAACACACTTTTTAGAAACTCATGGAAGAAGAAGTGACAAAAGTTATCATTTCATCTCACATAAAGATATATGGATTCATATATGTTTGTGTATAGGAGAAATGTGAAAGGTAGTCAATTTGTAATGAAAAATACTTTCAATAAATGGCCCAGGGTGATTTAACTTTCAGAAATAAATCTGAACAAAATGGGAAAAGAGAGAATAAGTGAAAGAGGGATATCGAAATAACATGACAATAAGTATAAAAACTGACTTATTAACTCAAGTAACACAACATTCTGAGCTTGAAAAGCAATGTGAGAAACACATATAAAACTGAAAGATTGGACCAAATGAAATTTCTTACTTTTCACACAGTCCTAATCAGTTACATTTACATCAACATGAAAGAACAAAATTGGGAACACCAAAATTGGTGGAAAACCTCCAGTTTCTTTTTTGCAATAGTGTAATTTTTAAATAAAGAATAAAAACACTCAAAGAACACAAAACAAAATCCTGAACAATTTGTAATGGAGAAAGTGAATAGCTAATAAGCTAATGTATATTTAACCTAACTGATAAAGGAAACATTGTCAATTATAGGTTTAATATACCCTTTTCCACAAATTATCCCTGTTCATGAACAGGAAGGCTAAATATCATGAAGATATCTATTCTACTCAAACTGATTTACAGATTTAACATAATCCCAATAAAAATTGCCACAGCATTTTTTACTGAATTGGAAAAGCTAACTATGAAATTTATTTGGAAGAGCAAGTGGCCCTGAATAGCTAAAGACAACATCACCATCCCAGTCCCCTCAGGATTGGAGGAGGAGCTGTGGACTAGATTGCACTTGGTGGTGTTCTGTTGTAAACATATTGTGATTCAAGCAATGGAAGAAATTGTAACAGTGAGGTGGAGCCGGTTGCCACTGGACATTTTTGATGCAGGGAAAGGAGGGGAAGTTGAAATACAGGGGCTTTTTTGGGATTTGGGGGTTGTCCTGAGTGGCGTTGCGGCTAAGGATGTAGGCCATTTTCCATCAGCATATACCATGCAGAACAGTGTGGGAGAGAGCATGGTCTATGATATGAACTGTGGTCCATGCTCAGAGTTAAGGACCCAGGATGTGTATATCCATTGCGGGTGTTGTGTCACACAGATGAAGGATGGTGGTGTGGGATGTTGTTGGAGGTGTGGGAGGTGGGGAACATGGGAATCCCTGTAATTTCTGAGTAATATTTAGGTAGATTAGCACCTTTAAAAATACATATATATATAATAACATTTATGTAAATAAATGCACATATATGCATATGTATTTATATATCATTTTACAAATATTTGTATGTATTGTGAAAAATTTGAGTTTTACCCACAATAAAAAAAATAAAAAAATAAAAGAAGTGGTGGAGGCAGTGAGGAGAGGTAACCTGTACTGGGCAGCTGTGCTAAATTCTCTATTGGGACAGCAAGAATACCCCATGTACAAGGCTGGTGCCTAGTGAAGGAAGATGGACCATTGCAATGGGCCCTTGATATTGATGACTGCACTTATGAACCTTTTCTTTTGAAATTGAAACTTAGCCTAGTATTACGTATTGCCTAAGAGTTTTCTCCAAAAAGCCTCCTTATTGCTCAAAATTGGTCTATATCTCTAAGCCAAATTGAACATATAAATGTACTACCTTCCTCTCGGTGTGGGAATGACTCTCGGGGACGAGCTTCGCTTTCACTGAGAGATTACTACTGAACACCAACTAGCAATTCAACTAGGAAAAAGACCTTGACTAAAGGGGGAAATGGTAAAGACAGATGAGTTTATATTGCTAAGTGACTTCTATGTGAGTTGTGAGGTCATCCCAGAGGTTAAGCTTGTGCACGTCTCAGCAGCATCTCATTGACTGGCACAGTAAATATTGCCTCAAATAGTGGGGCCACTGAGGGCTCTTTACACATCCAGACACTATATGCAGGACACACAGCTCAAGAGGATGGCATCCTGCCATTGGGCCTTACTTTGGAATTTATGCTCCCTAGTGAGACAGAGTTGGACTCATTTGTGGTTTCCCTACACATGACTCTTCTGCCCCTTAGATTTGAACCTATAGTTAGTACTGTACTTGATAGGTGTGTGTCCAAGATACTTAAATCTTTCATCCTTCCATGTGTCAGTTGGTCCATGAATCTCAGCAGAGTTGCAACACCTACTATAGAGTTCTTTGGACTCACCCAGGGCAACTAACAAGGAAATGATGGACAATGCCCATCCCAAGGAACACAGACTGAGTGTCTGTAACTGCAAGCAAGATATTCCCATCCATCTGACCCATGGGATCTAAGGCCCCTCTCAATTAAAGGCAGAGTAAGCACCACCATCCCAAAATCTTCAAATTGGTGAATGAACAATGAACTAAAGTATATTTACTATTATTCTACTACAGACTTATTGTTATTCTAGCAATGGAAGAACTTTTATCATTGATGTTGAAGCAGTTGCCACCTAACTTTCTGATGGGAGGGAGAGGGAAAACAGGTGTACTATGGGGGCATTTTCAAGATTTTGGAAGTGTTCTATATGATGTTTCAATGAAGGATACAGGCCATTATATATTTTTTCATAACTTTCACAATTGCGTTGGACAGAGTGTAAACAATAATATAAACTACAATCTATGGTTAGTGAAAATATTTCAATATGTGTTCATCAATTGTAACAAATATATTACACTAATGAAGGATGCTGTTTATGTGGGAAAGTGTGGGAGTGGTAGGGAATGGGACATATGAGAATCCCCTATATTTTTATGTAACTTTTATGTAATCAAAAGTATATTTAAAAAATAAAAATTATTTTAAAAATCATATTTCACATGAAAGCCAATGTAAAAATGTACGTATCCTTTACAGATAGTTTGTTACAAAAAATATCTGCTTGCATTTGACTGGAACTTTCCCATCAATACACAGGAATACTCAAATATGTCCTGTCTTGAAAATAAAAAAGGAATGCCCTCTTTTCACTTTACATATCTCGACTGCTAATATCTACATTTTTCCCACTCTTAATTGCAATGTTCCTTGTAGAGATGATCAGTTTTTCCTAGTTTCACATTATCCCTAACATTCCTTATTCTAATTGGGTTTCCATTTCCTTTATTTAATTGTTATTCATGACCCACCTGCATTGTTGAACTCAATGGAATCTTCTTTAAAAGAAAAATAGAATAAATATAAAATTCATTATTTAAATAAACAAGCAAGGAAATCTCAGGCCAGGCCTAGAGTGAATTAGCACTCAGATGATTTCAACTTGCATTGAAACTGAAACCTTCCTTCTATATCTACTTGACTCTCAACTTACAAGGAGTGTTTCTAGGAATGATAGTTTCCACCTGGGAATATGAACTCATTCTTCTTTTAGTCCTTGATGATGGAGAGTGAAGATATGTCCCAGACAAAAAATCAGGAAGAAGTCATTGTCCCTCAGTCCCTCAGCCAGAGCTAGGACCCAAGGAAACCATCATGCCTCATCCAACCTGAGGTTGTACAAACTGAGGTACAGCCACAGAGGAGCTGTTTACAACTTCCTCATAGCTGCTCCTTAAGATCTTTTGCATCTTGTTACTCTAACTGCTAGACCATCTTATCCCGTTTGGAAACTATTTCAAACAACAAAAAAAATCCTTCTTATTGTCTGTTCCCAAGAGACCAGGTTCTCAGACTGATGAGTCCAGTTTTTATTATTTGTTCTCCATGAACTCTTCTTCCTTTCATAGGTCTAACAACCAAAAAGCTTATCCAGTATTTGAAATAGAGATTCTCTAAGGTCTAAGACTGAGGAATGTATCTTAAGTAGTTCCCTTGGATCTTCAAAGCACTGACTTAGGGTGAGGATACAGCCCTTGTTATTACCTCCAAAATGTCCTATTCTCCACTTCAACTAAGTGGAAGAAGTGGGTTCATTTGAAATAAAACCATGGACACTACATCCTTTTGCTTGATGATGCTTTGTCAAATTAATTAGGAATGTAATCCTTGGAACACAAAATAATACCTGTTATACACTGCACCATTTATAAAATGTATATTAATTTTAAGAAATATATTTATATCTTTTATACACCACAGTCTGTTCACACCACCTTGTAGGTAACTTCTCATTTAATTTTACCCACTTATACTTGGGTAGTACTCAATTTCTGTAATTAATGGATCTATTATTATTTTTATTCATTTTAACACTAAAAACATCAATATTTAAGAGTATGTTTTTAATTTTTTTAGTAAGAAATACAACTCAAAATTCATGGTTTCATGACCTTCAAGTGTACTATTCACTAGTAGTAATTATATTCACTATATTGTGATGCCATCACCAACATCCTTTCTTGACCTTAATCAGAAACTTTGCACACATTAAGCAATATCTCCCCATTTACCTCATCGCTGACTGCAGGTAACCTACTTTTACATTATGACAACATGAAGAATAATAAATCACATAAGCATGAGAATGGGAAAGCAGAGATATGACCAGACCTAGAGAAAGAAAGCCACAGTTATGGAAATAGTGAACACCCAGGAATTGATATGAAGGCTGGCAATTGGGGACAGCATGTCGTGGAGAAAATGGATGGAGTAAAACCCAAAGAACCCTCCATGGTTAACCACTAGAAATTTTCTATTTTCCATCACATGCCCATCTTTGTGTTTGTGGAGTAACTTCAGGTAAAACACATTCTTCCTTCCTCATTGCTCTCCACAGAAGTTCCTGGGCCCCTGTGGGTCATCAAGAGTTCAGCAGTGAAGCAAGAATTTTCCTGTTAAATTAAATGAGTCAGAAAAGATGCCCTGCACTTGAAGAGATTATAGAGAAGGAAAAGGCTGTATTTCTTCTTAGCATAAAAATGGTGATCTGGAGGCAAGGGCAGGGAGGGAATGTTTATTTTTTGGGAAGTCATGATGATCTGGAGTAGAAATTCCAAGGCTGCTTGTGAAATGTACACTTTGACTTTCACTCTCTTTAAGAATTTAACAAAGCTGTGGAAGGCAAAAATGGAAGGCATCATCATTCAAGATTTGGGATTTTAAGAATCACAGTAAAATTGTATTTAATTTAATGGAATTAATTCTTGGAAAGACTGTTTACAGAGGTGTCTCTATATTCTACTTTCCTCTGAATTTTTGTCTTTTCATTTGATGGTGCAGTACCCTCTTTCAGGATGTGGAGTCTAATGTCCTCCTTTGATTCTGGGCTGGAATTAATGTGTTTAATTTGCTTTGACCAAGAGAATATGGTGGAAATGACAGTTTGCACCAGGAGGCCTCAGCATGTTTCTGCTAATCTCCCATGGGCCTCTATCTTAGTCCTGTGGGCAACTCCAGCTTAGCCTGTTGCAGATTGAAGACATGTGGAGAAATAATTGCCCAGTTGAGCACACCCTAGGCCAGCCTAGAGCAACCTAATCCCCAATATGAGAAGGAGTCCAGACAAGTCTAGCAGAGCTTCCATAGCTGACACAGCTGGCTACACTGCATGGAGCATTATGGCACAGATGCAAATATCTCCATACCACATATTTGGCTGCTGTAAAAGAAGCATTACCATAAGCCAATTTCTTGGAGACAATTTGTTATGCAGTGGTAATTAACTGACACAAAAATCAATGTAAAAAGACCTAAGGGCATCCAGAATATTTCACTGCTCCTTATTCTTTGGCATTGCCTCAAATACTTGAATACTGCATTAATGATTGCTCTCTTATTTATGTTTATTTCAGACAAATGTTTTAAATAAGGACTATCATTGCAGTTCACTTGCAGAAAACTAGGAGATATTGGAAGGAAATGCATTTTTGTGCTGGAATAGCTCATGACCCTGCTTCAGAACATTACAGGAAGAATTTTGGGCATAATTTCAAGTTTTTCAGGAAGTCATTCTTTCTTCATAAGGACTGAAGGGAGGTTTAACAAATTGGTGGTAAAAATTTTGAATAGAGAAAACAGATAGATTTTTCACACAAGGACCCTTTAAATTTTATGACAAATATAGAAAAAGGGGTGATATTTTGTTTAGAGAAATGGAAAAAATTCATACTTCTTATCCATTGGCATATTATAGAACATAAAATCTAGTCTTGCTTTACAATCCATAAATTCTCTACCAAAAAGACACCATGATTTCCTAATTAAATGAATAGATTTTTAAAAAATCACAGCAATATAAATTAATACAGTATATGATTTAATTTTTATATTAATCATATATAAGGTCATATCTGGCTCTAAGGTAAATTCTAGTTCCATGGACCTTTTAAATAATTGAAGCTCAGAGTGCTGAGGAGTTGAGTCCTACAATCACGTGCCCTTCTTCAAACCCAGGACAAGTGACACTTTTATTCATTCCCCTTTAGAAAAGTTTTCATAGCCCCCTTTATGTCTTTATTCCTCAAACTGTAGATGAAGGGATTCAACATGGGTGTGACCACAGTGTACATCACTGAGGCTATTACACTAGAGGATATGTTGTGTGAAGCAGCTGGACTAATGTACATCCCTAGGCTTATAAAATAAAATAAGGAGACCACTGAAAGGTGAAATGCACAGGTGGAGAATGCTTTATATTTCCCCTGAATTGATGAGATTACACATATGGAGGAAACAATCTTAGAGTAAGAGAGATAGATGCCAGCAAGAGAACCCCCTCCCAGTACCACAGCTCCAAAATCAATCACTATGTCATTGAGGAAGGTATCAGAACAGGCAAGTTGGACCATCTGATTAAGATTGCAGAAAAAGTGTGGAATTTCCAAGGGTGCACAAAAGGACAGCTGTAACATCACTAAGGTATGTAACAAGGAATGCAGAGCACTCAGAATTCAGGACCGCAGAATCAGTAGGCACAGAACAGGGGACTCATGATTACTGTGTAGTGCAGGGGGTGGCAGATGGCCACAAAGATGTCATAGGCCATCATAGCTAGGAGAAAGTTGTCTTACCCTCCAAAGAACAGAAAAAAGTACATCTGGGTAAGGCAGCCTGCATAGCTTATGACTCTACTCTGCATCTGTATGTTCACCAACATCTTTGGTACCGTGGTGGAGATGAAGCAGATGTCACAAACTGGTAATTTGGAAAGGAAGAAGTACATGGGTGTATGGAAGTGGCAGTCAGTGATGTTGGCCAGGATAATGAGCAGGTTCCTGATGAAAGTGACCAGGTACATGGACAGGAAGAACCCACAGATGAGAGGCTGTCTTTCTATATCTACCGTGTATCCCAGGAGAAGAAATTCTGAAATGTGTGTATCATTTCCTAACCCCACATGTTTGATGTTATTAAAAGTAAATGGAAAAAAAATATTGTGACTCATTTTCAAAAAAATCAGTCATTACTTACTTATATATAATTTACCTTTGGACTCAAACAAATAATTTCCAATTTTCATTTATGAAACTGTTCCCCTTTAGGTGAATCCTATGGGCATTCAAGGCTCACATTCATAAGATTCCTCAAAGTCATGTATTCTAAGGTTTAAATGAGAAAATATTTTTTTCATTTGAAGAATATATATTGAGGGCTGACTTTCAGCCTGACACTGTCTAGGCAATGGACATACAGTGTGAAACAAGAGTACCTGCAGTCTTTTGATGGGAAAGAATATAAGCAGATAAAATAGGTATATAATATGTCAGATGTTGAAAACTGCTAAAAAGAAAAGAAACCAGATAGAAAGGCATGAGTAAACAGGGCATGCTATGTTTTATTGAGTTTACAAGTAAAACTTGCACACAAGATGACATTTGAAGAAGACCTTATGGAAAGGAATGTTAGAGCCATAAGGAAACTAGGGCCAGTATGTGCCCAGGATAAGAGTGCCAAAGTCAAAGGTTCTAAGTACACAACTTGTTTCAGGATTCAGTACTAACAAGGAAGCCCATGTGGCAGTGAGATGAGAAAGAGGAAGAGTGTTCAGAAATGATGTCAGAGATGATTAAGGATGAGTTGGTCTCACTGATGTTGAAACTTCACAACTCAGGAGGTTATTGTGCATATATTGCACCTCTTGCACTTTATTAATTTATTTGCAAATTTAGCACATATTAAGTAAAGCCACACCTATTTCCATCTACAAGTTTGCATCTAGATTCTGTATTAGAAGACACTGCCACTGGAATTTATGAACTGATTTGTCTCTTCTCTAAGATGGATAGTTCCTTACTTAAATACAGGTGTATACACACAGTCACACAAAGGATCACAAAGAGCATGCAATGGCCTCCTGGGTCTAATTATTACCATGTTCTTTTCACCCTCAGCTACACTGATTTATACAGAAGTGAATATATTGAAGCTGACAACATCAGATTTTCTTTTTCCAAAAGAGTTAGGAATGGTACCCAAGAATTTCAGCTTTCAAACTTTCCAAGGACATATAAACAAGGGGCTTAATTTTGATGTGGCCATTTTCTAATATGTGTTTAGAGAAACATAAAATCTTCTCAATAATCAGAGAGAGAAACAGAGATACAGGGAGGAAGGGAGGGAGGGAGAGAAATAAATAAATAAATGAAATAGACTTGAGTATAAACAAGTGATAAACTCAGGTCAAACCAAAGAGACTGTGATGAAGTAAAGCTTATTTGGTTCTGGCAGCATTCTAATCCATGTTCTATTCTCTGGATGCCCAGAAAGATGAATAAAAGAGCAAAAGACAAATCAGTGGTATCTTATTATGATATTGTATGTCATGTAGCTTGAAATGTGCGTGAAAAAATGAGCAATGAAGATACACCAATATTTCACAAAAGGAAATACAACAAACACAATTGTTGGGGATTTTTTAAATGAAGCTATAGATGAGCTCTTAAATGATATTATGTGCAAACATTTTAAAATATCTGATCAACTATCTATTATATAATAAATATTGATAGGAAACAAAGCATTCTAAATCTTTATAACTTCTCCAACTTAGTATTTATTATGGTTTCTACCATCCTAAGAAGGTAAATAAACTTAAACATTAAATGTAATAAGTTAGCATATCAATATAAAGTGCTGTATTTTTGTCAAAATGCTTTTCTGCACCAATTGAGAGTATCATGCAGTTTTTATTCTTCAATTTATCAATGTGGTTTATTATACTAATTAATTTTCTTGTGTTGAACCACTGTTGCTGATCTGAAATAAAAGCCACTTGATCTTTGTGTTTAATTCTTTTAATCTGCTTTTGGATTCTGTTTGTAATTATTGTGCTGAGGATTTTTGCATCTATACTCATTAACGATATTGGTCTGTAATTTTCTTTTCTTTCTTTCTTTTTTTTTTTTTTGTAGTGTAGCTCAGTTTTATTTATGTCCACAAATATTACCAAAAAATCAAAGAATACTTAAATGGAGAACACAGAATTCACAATCTCTGGGTGCCTATTCTGTTCACACAGCATTGCCACTTGGCAAACTACTACTTACAATTATCTTCAATGTACACCACTCTGTTTCTGTGGTGAGCCATGAAGCCCACCCTGAGGACACTGAACAAAATATATACAAAACACATTAAATCAGTCCAAAATTGCAAAGAAAAGAAGGAAAGGCCAGAAGGAAAACAACAAGGTGGGGCTTAAAATATACTGTCTGAGGCCATCTTAAAGAAATTGTAGCCAAGCAGGTGAAGGCTTAAGGTTTCAGATTTCTTAAATGGAAGAATCTCAGAGCTTCACCTTGGAATACGGGGGTGGAGAACCAAACTTAACAAGAACTCTTCAGACATTTATCAAGCACAGACTGCAAAGTACTTCACTCTCTTCTTTGGAAAAATGGATGATGAATAGAGGTGATGAAGGTTTAAATGAACCCAGGTAGGTGTTGTGATTTAGCAAAAAACAAACCCAAGAGATAAGAGGGAAGTGAGGGGTGATGGCAGCAGAGCCTGAATGCAGTGGGAAAGCAGGTTTTCCTTGTCCAGAGTGGAGCATCACCCTCAGAGATGCGGGAGAACCCACAGGACCAAACCACCATGATGACACCTCACTGCCACTCAGTGTGGCTAGAAGCTTGAAGACGAAGGGCAATTTGAGCTGGCTTCCCTTGAAGAGTAAAAGTTCAGGAAGAAATGGAATGAGAAATAAAGAAGGAACAAAAGTACAAAATATTTCAACAGACAGCCCTCTGTCCCAACTAAGATAAATCACGGCTAGAATCAAGCTGGAAATGCCCCTAATGAGGTCCGAATCCAGGATCTGAAACTGAGCCAATGCCTGCTGGTTCTGGGTCTAAGGGTCAGCCTTTCTGGCTTCCCCCACTGTGGCTTGGGTTCTGGATTCACCTTATGTCCTCTGAGCCACAAGTTTATCTCTTGTGGTCTGACAATTCTTAGCTATGACTACCATATTACAAGAGTGTAACAATGGCACAAGTAGCCCTCAAGAGTCTGAGAGGGAAGGAACAGCAAAGGTCAAGTCCTGGTAGAAAGCTTGATCAACAGATGGAGACATATCTAGAATTTCAACACCCTATACTTTGGAGAAAGAGCATTGTGTTTGCAACTCAAAGTAGAGGCAGGTTCTCTCCAAGACAGCTTTGCTCTAAAGCACCTGACCCCTTAAAAGGTAACACCTCCCAGAGTGGACAAGGGGGACGCCTGCTTTTTCTTTGACTTCACATTTGTATTTGGGACTTTTTTTCCTACTTCCAAGATGAAACAGGGGACTCACATGGGGCCTAGTCTCAGTAGGCCACTGTGCCTGGACCTACTCTTGGGGTAGAAAGGCAAACTGCCATCCACAACTATGTTCACTGCAAGGTCTCAATTCACTCATAAGCCACCTCAGTCTGTGCCAAGGATGGCCTGGTGTGCTGCTCACCACAGGAAGAGTCAAGTCATGATGCACGTTAACTGTGTTACTGCCATAGAGGGCATATTTCTAACAGAGTCCTTTGGCAAGCATATGTACTAGGGCTTTCATGTGCCAAGTGATTGTATGGAATCATTTTCTTTAGTTTTCTACAATGTTTATGAAATTTTCATAATATTAAAAAAGGTAATTCATCCAGAACAATGAAATGTAAATGCATAGAAATGTATAGGGAAACCTACAATCAGACATACAAATGCATGCTTTCCCTCCCTGCAGTGAGAAAGAACAAAGGTAACACCAGGCAGAATAAAGGGACATGTAAATCTGGCAATCCTGATGCAAAACTAAAGGGGGCTCATTCTGATGGATATCTGCACCACTGGCAAAGCACATGCTAGGAGCAGACAGAAGTGAAGATCAAAGCAGCAAAACAGTCTGTAACATTGTCACTGCAAATCCCTGGATGCTCAATGTTGTGACCAAAACTAGTCCCAACTTTTTGTAATAAGTAATGACTATCTGCTCCCTTTAATAAGAGGGATATTATATGTAACTTTTTAGTGAAAAATCAACTCTGTATTTGGTCAATAGTTGGTAAGAATTCACAATTAGTGACATGTCTGTATAAAAATATAAAATAGTAGTTTGTGGAAGGAAAAAAAAGGTTGTTTTAAAATTATTTTATTTCAGGCTTAAAAAGCCTTGCAAGATTCTACAGAGTTTTCCATCCCTTCATGTAGTTCATTTCATGCCTGGGTATAATAGAAGTTGAATAAAATATATATTGTGTGAATAAATGAAAGAAGATAGTTTTACAGATACTGGACGTGAAATAGAAGAAGCAGGGAAATAGAAACATACGTGTGGAGACATTCTAGAAGCATGCTTTCCACCTCCTGAGATGTGAACCCACATGTGGGTCAAGATGACATTTTGTGAGAATTATACAATAAAATAAATAAAATACTGTAAGAAATAGAGTACCTCACACATAGTATGGGTAAATACAAAATCAATCCATGAATCTTCTTGTTCAGGTGTGTGTGTCTTCATGTGTGGTTGCATGTGTGTTCATTGTGGAACATAATAGTAAATGTATTTTAATGCTCAGGAACCATCAAAATTATGGAAGCCTTGGCACTAAAGGCAAGGAAAGCTTAAAAAAGAAGGCCATTCCCTGCTAATGGGAAAAGTTCCTATGAAGTGAGAGACAACTGAATAAAGAGAACAGATTGGAGACAGAACAGGCAGGCTCCATGGGAGCTGATTCTCCCCCAGTCACTAGGGCCATGGACAGAGCAGGTGTTCTTGCTGCACCTGCCTTTTCATGGTATCCACATCACTCCCTGATCTACCAGTCATTCTGTGTCTGTCCCATATTTATTAGAACAAAGGGGATTTCATCAGGTCACACAGCAGATAAAGCTGGTCAATCTCTCATTTTTCTTGTGTATCTGTCTTTCCTTTGTTATTCCAGGGCTTTGGGATTTTATCTCTTTTTTGACAAATCAAATAGACACACTCCTTCCCTGGTTTTCTTGTTCATCCTAAATATAAGGGCCTTCCCAGATTGCACTCTATTAAATCCCACACATATACGAAAATCAATCTCTTCACCTAATGAAATTTCTTCATATAATGTGTCCATAAGGCATGATGACACACTCATTTATTTCATTGTTCTCTAATTTCTCCAGTATAATGCAAGATCCAAATAAGCAAGGACACCACCTACTTTGTTCACCTGTGTGTTTTTACAGTGGTGTGTGAACATATGAATAGTTATATAGAAAACACATTTAAGAAAATGTTATGTGATGAAATCAATTGAATGACACCAAAAATGAAAGCAAGGTAAAGGTTTCTACAAAGTAACTCTATTAAGAAAAATTGAATGGAATATCCAAAATGAACAGCTGTTATATAAAAAGGAAAATAACAATAATTTAATATATAAATATGGGTAATTAAATTGGTAAAGGCTGTGAAATAAAATTATTTGCAAATACACTTTTTAAAAATGCAGTGAGGAAGGAGTTTTAAATGTATAATTTAGTCCCATAATGGGAATTTGGATTCAAATTTGCTTATAAAGAGAATATAATCTCCTGGTGGCCCAATTTTAAAATGCTATCTGAATGATGGTAGAGGGTGATGCAACTTTTAGATATCAATCACATCACAAATGGGAAAAAATTCTATAAGGAAAATAGAGGTATAAAAACAAAACGGCAGAGTTATATATTGATATTCTTTAACTCAGATGACGCTGAAGAACTTTCTAGGTATTAAAAGCAATAGGGGAAACACAATATGTAATACAGATGGATTTTCCATGAAAATTATTTATATTCAAATTCTCCCTAAACATCTAAAAAGACATAAAAGAACCAATTGTAACCAGCAAAATTGGTGGGGGAAAAAAAAGGCAATTCTAAATTTGAAGTAATGCAATACTATAACCAAATATCCTGAGGCAGCAGTATACAAAGTGAAGTTGAGCAATTTGCAATTTAGAAAGAAAATGGTTAATGGATGGACACCCAATAATTGAACTCCATCAATAAAGGAATAATTCCTAAGTAAATGTTGTAGTATACCTCTTTCCCTATTAAACAGATATACTTTTACATTTCAATACTCTACTAAGGGTTTCTGTATCATTAACTACTGTTTCAAAGTAATATCTACCTCCATTGGATTGATAGAGAAATATAAACAAATGGCTCATTGTTAAAAAAAAATACAAAACATAATGCCCTCACTTCTATGCACATTCCTCCATGGCAATACCCTATTTTCCCTTTCTCCCCTTAACTACAAAGCTCTTTGCAGAGATATTCTTCTTTTACTAGAACCAACTTATCCCTGAAATTCCCTATTCTAATTGGACTCACATTCTCAATGGTTAATTGTTAACAGTGAACCCAATAGTCCTGAGTCAAATGGACATTTCCTTTTTAACCTCAAAATATCATTCATTTAATAATTAAGCAAATACGAAAGGAAAAACACAATGGGAAAACAAGTCCAACACTTGGTCTATTCTGGATTGCCACTCTGAAGACCTCAGGTTAAATATCATTGCTCCTGTTCCCTCTGACCCCTTCCTACAACATCTACTGGACTTTCTGACTCACCGAAGTGGGATCTCTAAAAGGAAGGTAGCCTTGTGAAAAGTCCTAATTCTTCTCTGGGAGTTTGATGATGGTATCTAAAGTCTATCCTCAAGCATCGGTCCTCTAGGCAAACATGGACTCTAAGAAAAATCACCAGGTCCCTGCTTCCCCAAGATTGTACAAGTTGATATTTCAAGGTTCCCTATATTTGCTAATGAGCACATTTTCTTCTTGCTACTTGTACCCATTAGCCATCATTTCCTGATGGAACTCTGTTCTGGTAAGAAAGGAAATTTTTTCTGGCTAATTTTCTGTTCCCAGGAGGCAATACTGTAAATTAGGTGGATCCAGTTTTTCTTACTCCTCTTCCATGGACTCTCTTGTCTTACTAGACACTTACCACATCCAGTGACTTAAAATTCACCCCAAAGTTGAAGATGGAAGGACCCATCTGGACTAGGCTCCTTTCACTCCAAAGCAAAGACATGGGGTAAGGACACAGTCCTGACTGTCATCTTCAGAAATTTGATATTCTTCCCTTTAAAAAATTGGAAAACACTGTTCATTGGATATATAACCATGGGCAATACACCATTTTCCTTGATGACACTTTGCAAAAACTATTATGAATGTCAAGTTTGCAGCATAAATCAGGACCTGTCATTTAGTCCCTCAGTATACAATTTTATTAATAAAAAATATATTTAGATCTTTTTTGCACCTTAGCCTGTGTATAGTACTTTTCAGGGATTGCCCCAATTAAATTCCCCCATGTTTTGAAATTATTCAGTTAATAAATCTATTAAGATTTCAATTCACTTAAACCCTAAAAAAAGAGTAAATTTTATATATTTTGAACTTTTAATTTTAATAGCATAAATGCAACTGAAATTTATCTTTTTATCCATGTTCAAGTGTACATTTCACTAGTAATAATTATATTCACTATTTTGTACTACCTTCACAAACATCCTTATCTAAACATTGTCATCACCTCAACAGAAACTCTTCACCAACTTAGAAATAACTCCCCATACACCTCATACTCCAGCTCCTGGAAACCTGTAATCTACTATCTGTCTTTATGAAATTGATTTTTCTAAGTATTTAATATAAGTAAGATCATACAATATTTGGATTTTATATCTGGTTTAATTCAATCATCATGATGTCTCCAAAAATTGTACATGCTGTAACATATATTAGAACTTCATTCCTTATTATGGCTAAACATCATTCCATAAATTGTAAATACCACATTGTGTTTATATTATCATCTGTGGATTCACCCTTGGGTTCCTTCCATATTATGGTGATTGTAAATAATGATTCCATGAATGTTATTTTACAACTGTGTGTTCCAGTCCCAATA